>MUZC01000479.1:72737-108120 GCA_002072015.1 Radix auricularia
AATAATTAAATATATGAAATTAAAATTCTAAATAATTCGATTTTTCAAAAATAAAAATAAGCATTATGTAGCAAAGGTATTTTTAGCCACTCTATGAAGTGCCATCTATACTAGATCTATGGCTATGGCTCTATGCTATTAAATTCGAAAGCTGGCGCCATCTGTCTAAAAAATCTGGAACAAGATAAAACTAATTAGATGAGCAAAAATTTTCAATTTCATTAGACTTTAACAGCTCTAACAATATCTTCTGTCCGCGATGAGAGAATATTCTCTCAAGTATATGCAGTATTTAGTATAGTATAGTATAGGCTAAAGATAATACAAGACTCAGATTGAAATAATTATAAAAACCTTTTTCCTTTTCCGTATGCATCAATAAAAACAAACAAATTCTAGTTCTTTCCGTCCTTGACTGGGATATGGAAATTGGTTTCCTAATCAAATGAGGAAAACCAACATCTAAAACTCAAATAAATTCCAAGAAGAGACTTAAACAATTGGTACATGTAGGATTCAATAATCTTCTGTATAAATTTTATAGGAGCGTCGGTAATATATAAAATAATAATTATTTTTTAAAAATACGCTGATAAGATTGCCAAAGGATTTATAAAGATGATTACATGAGTGATACAAAAAATTAAGATGTAAGTATGTTTTGCAAATAGTTATGTAGAATATATTAATAAATGCCAAGCCGTTATGGGAGAAGGTGGTCACACTTTTGTGAGATGTGTGACAAGGGGGTGGGGGAGGGAGCTGTTTATGAACTGTGACGTCACTTCAAAAACGCGCAACTTTAAATGAAAGCTCCGCTTAAAATATTTGATTCCTAGCTATTTAGTGACGTTGTAAATGGCTTCACACGCTTTACTCTATTAGATTGCAGCCTTACACTTACACTAACTACATACTTGAATAATACTTGAAAATAAAAAATAATTTGAAACTTGGGGTATGCTCAATTTGACATAAGATGGTGGGGCGGGGAGCTTTGTGACGTCATATTTTGTTTATTTTTAGCATGTCTAGGTTTTTTTCTCATTTTTTCTTATTTATCTAGGTTTATTTTGACATTTGGGCTAGGTTTTTCTTCAAATTGTTGCTGGCAGCACTGCAAATAACCCTTCTCACTCAGTACTCAAACTCCAAGAGATTAAATCTGAGGTGCATGTTTTTAATAATTTTTTTTAAACGCCCACGGTGTTTACTATTTCATTTATTTTTTAAAATATTATTTTACGTGAGTGTGGTGAGCTGTGTGTACTGTGACTGTACTACTACTACTGTGCCAGTAGTGTGTGAGAGTGAGTGTGTGTCAGTGTTCACTGTTACTAAGTGACTAAGTGTTAGTGAACTTGGTGTGTCCAAGATTGTTAGTGTTATTAAAACTCTGTTAGTGTTTAGTGTTAGCGGCTTTTGGTCGTCATTCGTTTCATTCACTTTCAATTATTCTTGACTTGTCATTATCATTCATTATCATTATGTTATGTTAGAAGAGATCTAAGAGTAAGTTTGAGTAAGAGTAAATATTTAAGTCAAGTTTAATAATTTCTAACGGGCGTCTCTTGCCTCTGAATCTGAACTTTAAGTTTAGTAATACTTTTTAGTAATACTATGTCTAATACTAATTTAATAAAGTCTAATACTAAAGTCTAAAGTAATTACTATACTATGCCACATTTCATTACTAAATTAACTTCTAGTTAACTTAGCCTACTACAACTACACTTAAAGTTTTCCCAAACAAACGTGATACTCTTGCTAATGGTTACTTTTTAATTTTTAAATTTTTGAAAACAGCAATTTATGAATAAGTATTAGTATAAGGCTAAGGATATTGAAAATTTTACTCAAAAAGTTAAAGATGAAGCTTGTGTATTTTAAATTTATTACCCAACATGCCATAAATTATATCAAATTTCAATATTCTCTTCCTTTATTTTATGGTGTCAGATGTCATATAGTATCATGTCAGCTATAAACAGCCCAACGAAATGCTCTGGCATCACTCTTGTGTTAGCAGCTATAATTGTGCCAGTCCTTCTCCAATCATGTGACCACGACAAATCAGATGAATTAGATTTTTATTCTTTCCTTGCAGTGGATATTGAAAACGACATAATAATATTGGAGAAGTATAGAGGCAAAGTATGCTACCTTTAAAAATGTATAACATTTAAACTATGACCATCTAAGATGTTTAATTTATATAAATATATGAGCATCCTGGTTACTCTTTATTAAAGACTCTTTATTAGTTAAGCCTCATTAACTTGTTTTGAACTTTTTCAGGTTTCATTAGTTGTAAATGTTGCAAGTCAGTGTGGCTATACTGAGAGGCAATACAGAGGACTCAACTATTTACAAGAAGCATTTAAGGACACAGGCAAGTTTACTGTATTGGCATTTCCATGCAACCAGTTTGGTGGACAAGAGCCTGGGGTAGGTAACTCAAAAATCATTACTCATTATTTCTTTATATGATGATAGAGACAAGTTTTGTGGTGCCTCAAAACCTTATAATTGTAAATTAGAGGATTTAAAGTCTTCATAATGGTAGCACCAAAATCAGAAGATAACCTGGAATATAGAATGCCAAATTTTAGGTGACCTTAGCAGGTACTTATCTAGTCTATTGTCTAAAGTTGATGCATGTACTAAATACTGTGAGAAGGTGATTATTGTGGTTGCTGTCGGTTTTTCAAAGGACCCTTTTTAAGTTAAACCTATTTCCAGAAATTTAAAACCAAACTCATTTTACAAAGTTTTTTTAAAGATCCTTTATATTAACTCGTGTCTGGTTGAGCCCTTGGTTGCTTGCCGAAAAAACTTTGGATCGATTTTTAACCCACTTACTAGTAAGCAAACGAGCTGAAATTTTGCAGATAGACTTGTGGTGAGGTGATGATAAAAAGGATGTATCAAAATTTCAGATCAAATGTACAGAAATTAAATTATTGAATTTTTAGGTTATTTTATCTCTATGTATCTTGTTAATTTTTTAGATATTGTCATGGTGCATATTATATTGAACAACCTTTTTTTTATTACTTTCCTGTTGCACTTGTGTCGTACGTATTATATTGATGATACTTAAAATATATGTAAAGTATATTCCCGATCTGTAAATGTGAATGCTATCAATTGCTAATCTGTCTCGCGGTGCCCACTATGTTAAACATGCTTTTATAACCCTTTCCCGCGATCAAATTGTTCTGAAATTTAGCAGGCTGACTGTAGAAGTTTTTTTACCATAAATCCTGTATATGTTTGAGACATAACTAAAATAAAATATTTTTGTATTGTCCTGCTACGCGTATTGTAATGAGCATTCTTTTATAAATGATTTATAATTTAAAAAAACTTGGTTTTTACAGGGTTTTTTATTTTAAATGCTGTTCACAATATTTCAAAATTACTTTTTATGAAAAAGGGGTATTTAAGATTAGCCAGGTTATTTTGACTTAACTATGCCAATGAGGATCTGCTTTACAGTTTTTATAAGAAGATAATAAAATTAAAATATTTATGCCCAGGGCTATACGATTGGCATATTAAATATTGTATCATTTTTTGTTGTTAACATACATTTTTGGATGGATATGTTACATACTTATTCAGCTATCCTTAATGTCAATCCCATCAAGTTGAGTTGTCTAATTAAACAACCTGTTACAGCAAAGTATTTGACTATAAATCCGTCATATATGAAACATAAATAAAAGTATTGATTATATTCAATATAAAATACGCACCAAGCAACAGGCTCGCATAAACATTTACAGACAGAACTTTCAGGAACTCCCCGTGTTGTAAAACATGTGGATGTGGTCATCAAGGGCTGGAGGAAACCTTCAGTGACCCTTGTTTAAATTAAGTTAAGTTCATTTCTTTAAATTGGCCATCTGTATATTACATACGCAAAAAAGTTGTATTTTTTATATACCCTCCCCCTGTTGCACCCCATTTATTTGAACCCCCCTCCCCTAAGCATACTTACCCTCAGGTTTGAAAAATTAATTTTAAACCATATACATAAGATATTCATTACTCTTTGGGACGTCACATCAAAATGTGCAACTTCTACTAAAATATTTTATTGTTGTAGTTGTTGAGCCTTCTTGTCCATGATGGCATCCACCTATCAGTAGTATCAGCGTCTGCGATTCCTCCTATGGCATAGGCCACCTACGAGAGACCTCCAGGCATCTCTGTCCTGGGCCTGCTTCTCCAGGATCTTCCATTCATGGTCGATTCTCTTGATGTCTGTCTCCACTTCTCGGTACCAAGTGTTTCCTGGATGGCCTCTTATCCGTTTACCCTGGGGTTCCATTTCAGGGCTTGCCTTTTTGTATTGGAAGCAGGTTTTCTTAGTGTATGATCAATCAACCTCCACCGCTTCTGAAGAATCTCTTCCACAATTGGCATCTGTTTTATCCACTGCCACAGGTCCAGTTTGCTGATTGTGTGAATTCTGAGAAATCTTCTTAGACAATTGTTGATAAATGACCTGATTCTGGTTAGGTTTACTGCCATTATTCTCCACGTCTCAGCTCCATATAGCATCACAGGTTTCATTTTAGCATTAAAAATGAAGTGAATGTGGCTTCGGTGTGCTGTTGAACAAATTATTGTACATTATAATTTTTTACACAATATTATTTCAGCATCTTTTTTTTAAAACTTGGGCCTTTATTTATCCAAGTTTAGTCATTTCTGTTGATGGAATAAGATACTGATAATATCTTAAATATTACATTGGTATTCCTGTTTTCCTCCACAAAATATTGCTCTCACAAATATTTTTACCTCTTAAAATATGTCTCTCTTTGCAAAAAATTTTTGAAGACTCCTGATCTGCTCCATGGCTCTCCCCCCCCCCCCCCCCCCCCCCCCCGCCCCCACCTCTCCAATCCTCNCCCCCCCCCAATAATTTTTTAAATTTAATATCTAAATAGTAATCAATTTTATCTTTTCAGACCGACAAGGAAATTTACAACTTTGCTAAAAATAAGATGGGATCAAATTTTCCCATGTTTTCTAAAGTTAATGTTTTGGAACGTGATGTTCCTCCATCATGGCAATATCTCATAGGTAAGGGAATAAATCATGTGACTATTGACAAGTTTTATGTCAACACTTGTTCTTACTGTAAAAATCATAGATGCTATAAAGGTTCTGTAATCAAAATATTTTTTGAAAAATTCTTGAGGTCTTTAACTAAAAACGGCTCTGTTTACTTTTAACAATAAACCCCCCCTTCACTCTTACTTTTGTAGATCCCATTTGCCTTGTATACTTAAAATTTGAAACAAAAGTTGGATTTCACAATGTTCTAGATGTCACTTCAGTCAAATCCTGTCATTTGTTAAAATGCTCGTTTGCTTAAATTTAAATGGAGTTGTAGTAACCAAATACTGTTTAACGTTGATCACCCCTCCCATTTACTGGCCACATTCTAGAGTTAAGTACCATAATTTCCTACCTTGACTAAAAGTGACAAGTTTACATTATCAAACTATTAGGGCAGGTAACATTTAATTTAAATTTAATCATTAACTTTTGAAAAATTAACAATTAATTTCATGAATTAATCATTAATTTCAATTAAAGCCAAACATCTCAAGGGAAGTGTTAAAATAAAAACAGGTAATTTACATTTTTTGTGTCGTGTTATTACTCCTTGTCTCATAGACAGAAAAATATTTTGAACTTTTTTTATATTGTTAAAGTTTCCCGATTTTGATAAGTTCCACTGGTCGTGTGGTAGAGTATAGGCTTGTGATGCAAGCGGTGTCGGGATCGATTCCCAGTGGAAGTATATATAATTTTTTTAATTTTTCTTTTCACACTCAATTGTAACATACCAGCGAACACTTCAGTTAATTCTTCGTGTTTTTTTTTTTCATTATAATATTCATTTACAGTCTTGTATTAGCTGCTAGCAATCATTTTATTTTAAGGGAAGCTGGCTGCATAGGGCCCCCGTTTGATTGCAGCCTGGGCAGTCTTAATCAGCCCCTGTATCGACTTCTATGTTGAGAGTAATATTGATGATCCAATGCTGGTAATTGCTTCTAATTCTGACTTATAAAAGGTAGTGCTAGTTCACAGGAGTAAACAAAAGGCTCTGGCAGTTAAAGGCTGAAGATTTTTCATTGATGTTAAGTATTAACTTTTATTCCCTTGATTTTACAGGACGTTCTCATAGGACTCCCACCTGGAATTTCTGGAAGTACCTTGTTGACCATACGGGACATGTTCTTGGTGCTTGGGGTCCAGAAACAACACCTGAAGAACTCTATGAAACCATTCAAGCAGCCATTGAAAAAATTGAACCAGAAAAGGTTACAATTACAAGAAAGTTAACCAGAAGTGAAGAATTTTAATGTTAATCAGTTTATGGGTTGCCAAGTTAACAATGAAACTAATGAAATAACTCACTGTGATTATTTGTGCCTTCTGACCTCTAGTCAATTTTGTTTAAAAGATCTATAACATTAAATATTTCAAATGCAATCTTTTGTTTATATTTACATCATACTTCATGTTTACATTCAAAGCTATGAATATGTATTTTAAATCTATTATGGCTTAAGAAAATATTCACTGGCAACTTTGAAGGCTTACTTTTTTATGTTTGTTAATAGAAATATTATTTAAGCTTGAGTTTTAACTGTTTTTCTCTATAATTAACTACATAAAGTTTTGCAATCAACTTACAGCTGATTTAACTTACTGGTAACTAGTATTGGTTTCTTGAACTGATATATATTGTTTACTAAATTATTTTGACCCACTATTTTGTTCAAACTCACCAAAAATTAAGATTATGTTCATTGTCAAATATAATTTTTAGGAAAAGTTGTCCTAAGTTGCATTTTTCATAAGCTTTTAGTTAACAAAAAAAAAATCTTTACTCACAATTACATGAAATGGTAAGATAGAGAGATAGAATATGAAATTTAAAATCAATTTCAATTTATCATTTTTGATAAGCTTTTTGCTGCTGTTCAAAATTGTTTGCGATAACAGTTTTTTTTACTAATATGTTAACATTTATTTACTAGCATTCTAGCATTTATTTGTTCTATAAGTACTGGACTTTTACATTATCAGGACTACTATTTCTTTCTGTAAGACAAAACACGGAAAATGCCTTAACAGTGATATCTGCTGTGTTTGCTGGTTTTTTTTTTTACATACTTAAGCTGCAAAAGGCTTAGGAAGTTTACTCCTTTCAATCCATATCCCAAGTCTGAGGGTGGGTTGCACTTTTAGAATGTACATTTGTAATATATTTCCTAATGTAGTGGCTAACATTAATAAAATAAAATAGTTTTTAAGTTTTATGTGCTAAAATCTTTCTCATGTAGATTATTAAAAATAATTCATGTTAATATATTTTTTTAAATTGTTAAATTTTGAGGTGTCTTTAATGATTGAAAAAAAGCATTATTTATTCCTATATCATTCCCAAGGGCATGTTTTGTATTCTCTTCTACTTCTATGGTTGTCTTACAAGCAACATTCATCTTTTAATATTTGAAATAGTTTGACAAGGGGCTAGACATCTCCATGTTTACACAAAATTATTTTTTTCCTGTATTACTGAACTATGCAGCATGTTTTGAACTTAGGATGGGTAAATATTTTAGCAATGAGCAGTCTGAAATTTCAGGGGTTTTTTTTATTTCTGTGTAAAAATTTTCGAGACTTTTACTTATTAGACCATTTTAAGTTCAGATTTGTAGAGAACTTATTACAAAATGGTGCTAACATTTGTTTTTGTTTAAGTATTCAGTTATGTTTATGCAATAAATGGGTTGTTGAATTTTCTTACCATATTGTTTTTTTATCTTTTTGTTTCTTTTAAGTGTGTCAGGTGTTTGTAATATGTGTTTATGTCATTTAACACTTAAGTAAATTAATACACCCCGTTCGTATATTAAATACATATATTATATTAAAATAGAGCCTAAATATTTTTTATAAAAGTAAATAACTCAGAATTTCTGTGTAGATATTTTTTGTAATTTAAGATTTTGAATGGTTAAAGCTGAACCAGTCCTTTAACTTTGAATGTCTTAGAAAAGTTTTAAATAGACAGAATCAACCATCCCTTGGCTTAGGTGTATGAACACTTCGTAAGGGTTAGTCTATGTCTTAGACCTCAATATTTTCTCCCCAGATATTCCATAATGTTTAAAAAAGTTAAATAATAAAAGCATATTCCCTCCCCCAAGTAAAAACCCCTCTCATGCAGGCACTGTCCTAAAAGCATTTAGCTTGGTCACACTTTGCCCAGAGTTAAGCCTTTATTAATTTATTCTTTAAATACTGCTTTGCATGACTATCGAAAGTAGAATAGCCCCAAGGTAAAGTTATTATATAAGAGTAAAATAAGACAGCAAGTACAAGACCCTGCGCTGAATCTCTGATGTCCAATTCACAAGATTGTCATACCGATCTTCAATCACCGCCACACATGCATCAAATAATATTTTACCCATGTAACAGCAAGTATGAGTGAAAGCAGCAAACTATAAAAAAAAAAAAATAACTCAAAGAGTACAGAGAAATCTTTAGACAAAGTATTTTTTTAAAAAATAAAATGCTGAAAAGTTAGAAAATGATCCAAACATCCTCTAAAAATCAGGTTACCAAATAATTTATTTTCAAATGGCATGTAGATCTACTCCTTTGAACTTTGATTATGACATTATTTACGTAACCTTCAACTCTGTACATCATGTCTATAGTCAATAATTTGCGTATTTCCTTGTCAATACGATAAACGTCCCGTCCTGGTGATAAATTATTCCGCGTTCTTTTAATTTCAAACCAAAAATATGTAACCTGTTTCTGGTAAATTCCAGATATAATCTCTTTCGCCTGAACACCGGGAGTTCGTGTGGGGTTACCACTTAACCGTTTACTGGGATTAAAACTATAATCTCTGACCCTGCTTTATTAACAACTAGCAATGTACCCGCGCTTTGCTGCGGTGTATTTGGGTTTCAGTTATTGAAAAATGCGTCTTTTTTATATAGCTCATTATGAGGGGAAAAAAACATATTTAGGTAATTGTCCCCCTAGTGAGAAAGGATTTTTGCCTCTTACCATCGCGGGAGTGTACTCGGCAACTTCCCAAAGTTTCCAGCTTCTACCTACACGGAAGCTTGGAGAATTAGTTTTGATTTAGTTTTATATAGCCCATTTTAGGAGAGAAAAAAGTTTTGGGGCCCCCGGCCACCCATGAGTGGAACTTTTTTTTAATTTATATAATTATTTTTCTTATTACCATCGCGGGGTGTTACTAAACAACTACAGAAGGCTTTATACTTTTACCTAAACAGGAATTGGGAGAAGCAGTAATTTTCAGTTTTTAATAGCTCATTTAAGGGAAAAACTACATTGGAGCCCCCGACATGCAGTAAGTGATAATTTAAAAATATATTCACCTGTTTCAATCGAGGTAGTGTACTCAATACTTTCTTCTTGTTCTACATACTCGGCAAAAAGGACAATTAGTGATTTTCAATTTTTACAGATAAAGACAAATAGTTTTTGGGACCCCGGCCCCACATAATTTGGAATTTTAAATTTCCTTTTTGTCGTGAGAAGGTACTCAACAACTTCCCATACTTTCATGCTCCTACCTACACGGGAAGTTGGAGAATTAGTTATGATTGAGTGAGTGAGTGCATTAAAAACTATATTTTGGCCCCAGCACTCCAGTAAGGGATATTTTAAATATTTTTTCACCTGCTACCATCGTGGAAGTGTATTTAACAACCCCCCAACGTTGCACGCCTTTACCTATTCGGGAAATAAGAGAATTATAGATTTTCAATTTTTATAAAGCTTATATAAGAGAAAAAAACGGTTTTGGGGCCCCGGCCCCCATGAGTGTGATTTCAAAATTCTTTTACACCAACTTAAAAATTTTCCAAAGTTTCATGCTCCTACCTACACGGAAAATTGGAGAATTAGTGATGAGTCGGTTTTTAATATAAGAAAAACTATATTTGGGCCCCCGGCCCTCCATGAGAGGAAGTTTTAACATTCTTCTTGCCAATTTGTCGTCGGAAGCGTGTACTCAAAACATTTCCACAGTTTCATGCTTCTACCTAAACGGGGAATAGGAGAATTAGTGATTTTCAATTTTTAAAAAGCTCATATAAGAAAAAAAAACGTTTTTTGGGCCCCGGCCCCAAAGAGTGGGAAATTTAACTTTTTTTCTTCAAATTATGATCGAGAGCATGTATTCAAAAAATTTCCAAAGTTTCATGCTTCTACCTACGCGGGAAATTGGTGATTTTCAATTTTTATAGAGCCCAAATTAGGAAAAAAGTTTTTGGTCCCTCGGCCCCACATGAGCGAGATTTAAAAAATTCTTTTTCACCAATTTTCGTCGTGAAATGATACCCAACAACTTCCCAAAGTTTCATGCTTCTACCTACACGGGAAGTTAAAGAATTTGTGATGAGTCAGTGAGTCAGGGCTTTCGCTTTTATTAGTATAGATAGATAAATAACATAGCTTCAAGTTGGGAATTACGGTCAAAATAAGACTTTTAATTTCGTATCACAGTCACAGCAGTGGCGGATTTAGCTTTGTCTGCGTGGGGGGGGGGGGCGGGGGGCAGGTGACTTTCAGGGGGCGCCGACAAATTTTACTAATAACTGAGCATTCCGTAAATACTAACTAATACTGATGGACCTTTTAATGCATAAAAATCTTTGAAGGGATAATATTCAACGAATGTTTCTGCAAGGTTAATGTCGTCGTTGTAAATTTTGCTTTTCACTTTTTGAGAGGGATCAATACAATGGAAATAAATAACTGTGCCCCCAAAGTCATTAAACGATCATCTATTTCTGTTAAAAATGTATGCAAAATATTGAAGTGTGTTTCAGATTTTAAGGTTGTAGTTGGATCATAAACCCTTTCATCTGTGCTAGGTTTCCCTGCCATACTTTTCTTTTTTGCAATTGTCTTTTCTTTACATTAAAAAAAAATCAAGTTGGGAACGATTTTCGTGAATAAAAGATTAACTGACATATACTTTAAGATTCAGATTTTCAAAAACTTTATCGCTTCTCATTTCAAAAAACTTATTTTTTCCATTGATAAATTGTTTTGCCAATGCAATGTTAATGCTCTTGCGTTGCAAGTAGTTTGAAAACACGAAGATATTATCCAAAACTTTTGTACAAATAATAAACATCAGGAAAAACTAAAGAATATTTTGCTATTAAAACAGATAGTCCCATAGCTTCTACTCTAACACTTCCTTTATATTCTGTTGATTCCCTTTAACTTATATCTTCCAGAGTGGCTAGAATAGAAGAGAATGATCCAACAACTGCATCAACTGCATACTTACGGCATGCCCATCTTGTATTAGAAAGTTATTTATAGTAGCTACTGTTGATTCCTATTGAGATTTATGATGCTCTTTAAGAATTTGTAGACGTGGTAAAGAATGCATACAACCTTTCAGCTGTACCAAAAAAAAACAAAAAAAAAAAACAACAACAAAAACATCAGCAAATTCAAAACATGGGCACAACAATGAACATAGATGGTATTGGTTGAAAGTGACTATAAATTTGTTTGAAGACCACTCTTAATTCCAGACATCACAGATGTGCCATCGTATGCCTGTCCTCGACAGAGTGTGACATCAATGTTTCGCTTTTGTTATTGGTAGTTCCTTTAAAATCTTCTCAGAAAATGGGGCAACATTGCTATTTTCCAAAGTATAAAAGCATGGCCAGATTAAGCCATCTTGTTGAGCTAGGCACAAACCCACATGAGTGCCCTCATGTTGCCTCTGGCCCCGATCCTCCACTGACCGCTGGTATGCACACACACACACACAAAAGAAACAAAAACTAACAAATAATAAAGCAGTTGTTAACACATTTGTTTGTGCTAATTTCATTCAATTTTTTTTCAAAATTAATAGACGAAAAAACTCTTACTTTTTAAATATATTTTAAAGTTCTTCTTTCTGTATTTACATCTGGTAAAGTTTTTGAGTACATCATCAGCGTTAGTTATGCACAAGTCTGACTCAATCATCAGCAGAGATAAGGAACCATTTCTTGTTTCGTCTACTTGGATTTTTATACTTTTCAGCTGAGAAAAAGAGCCCTTAGCCTTAGTTGAACAAGTGTAACCATTATTTTTTTATGCGTAAAGCAATTTTTACATTTGAAAAAGTACACTTGGTGTTGTCTCTATCACTGAACTTATTGTAATAAGATTTTGATGCTAGAAACTTATTAAGAATATATGAGTGAAACTTTCGTAGTTCAGTACATATCTTCAGGATAAGCATTTACTAGTACTTAAAAACACTGAGACGTTTATGGTACATCGACCAAAGAAGAAAATTGAACTGCTGTATCATTATATACCCGTCCTTGTCTACTCGTCTCTGCCTCACGTTTGTCAACAATGGCATAGAAAGTAGATTTATGAAATTTTTCTCTGACATTCAGAGATACCTCAAGTCATCACCATCAATGAACACTTTCTTTTACGATTACGAGCACACTTATTTAAGTTCACGTGCTCATTTTGTAGAGCTTGACTGACTCTGTGAAAATGTTGTAACTCTTCTTCCCAAAAATTCAAATTCTAGCTTTTCTATGTTTTTTGCTTCTCTTCTGGTGTCACCCTTCTGTGACTGGTCTTCTTTTAAACTTATAAATATTATAACTTATAACGCGTTTATAATATTAGGATGTGACTTAAGAATAATGTGCGACTCGATTTTACATTTCATTGCAATTGGCTAATGTCATGTCGATTACGCATGGCTACTGAGACAGTATACACATTTTTCTTGAGGTATTGTGGTGCCCCAAAACGATATGTGCCTTTTTTGCCTATAATGGTTTTAATTCAGGCCTATATAAAAGACTATAAATCTTTCCACAACATGTTCAGCTATTAAAACTGACGTAAAGAAACTGACATCTGATTAATTTTAGATATATCAACGGTTTAATCAATAACAAAAAATAAGAATTGTGCAGAATTAACTTCATTATCAATTATCGTCGATAATTTAGATGCAAGTGATTGAATTAAATCATGGCTTAAATAAAGTTCATTTTTCTTTTCAAACTTTTAGATGATTCTCTTAAGTGTAATCATATTAATTTTGGCTAATAAAGATAAAATTTAACGACAATTTCCAGTATTTCTACAACTACCATCACTAAAGCAAAAATTTTCTCAGTGTACTCTAAATGGCAAACTTTTGTGTGTGTGTGTTGTGTGTGTGTGTGTGTGTGTGTGTGTGTGTGTGTGTGTGTGTGTGTGTGTGTGTGCGCGCGCGCGCGCGCGTGCGCGTGCTAAGATCAACTTCATGTCTATACTTCCTTTCGATACTTGTCTATTCTTTTCAACTTGGCGACGCTCCTGAATGATCAAACCAGATATTACTGTTTTGAAATATGATATTTAGCAAGCCAATATTGTCATATTGAAGTTTAGTGTTGATTAGAATTTTCGTGTTTAAATTAGCCATATTTTTCTGCTCTCAGTAGATAAGCAGCAGGCTATTTTTTCTTGGAATTCACCCCACTCACCTTCCCAACAAAGAATTAAAAGTTTTTGTTTTCACACTCAATTGTAAATAGCGGCGAACACTTCAAACGGTTACTTCTTCGTGTTCGTTTTTTTTTTTCATTATTAATATTTAGTTACAGTCTTATATTAGCTGTTAACAATCATTTTAAGGGACGCTGGCTGGATAGGGCCCCCGTTTGATTGCAGCCCGGGGCCCCGTGCAGTCTTAATCCGCCCCTGCATGAATACATGCATAGGGATAGGGGAAAGAATCCTATTATGAGCACTCCCCGAAATGAGCGTGTTTTTCTTAAGTCTTAATTCCTCGGATTAATTTTTTTTAAAAGTCCTCACTCATGACTTTGTAGCCTACATGCCAAAAAGCTGCTAAACTGTAAAAGAGGTTCTGCAACCATTAAGTCTCTTATCTTATCTAACATGTTGTATGAAAAAAGATGAAAGATAACCGTCTGAAATTTTATTGATAAAGATGAAAAAATTACATCAGTTGTACTTTAATTTTTTGCAAGAGAATAATTAATGAGATCATGACACAGCTCCATGTAGATCATTTCTCAAGTGACCACCAGATACAGAGTTGAGACCCGTTGTAAAGACATCACTTCCGGTCAAAATAAAGACTTGAAAACAGACAATTTTTCTGAGGGTTTTTATTATTGTTTACAATACATCACTCACTCAAATCTGGTGGAAACAAATTATGTTAGCGTTTTACAAATACATTTAAAAATTCACCTTTACACTCACTTCTACTATTGAGGCTACTTTAAACGAATTACTATGTACTAATTTTTGTAATTGAAATATTAATAGCAAAAAAAGGTCACTGTCAATATAGACTATAGTCAATCATTTCATAGGAGTTTACGGTTTAGTTTTATTTATGCAGGCCTGACACTCATGACTCATGACACACACTGATTCAGAATTCAGTGATTACTGAGATCAACCTATTTAATTAGTTAAATGATTATTAAGGCTACTAGGCATCGTCATTTAATAATCATTTGATGACACTGAAACATGATTTTTCAAAATCAAATCCTTCAACACTGTCACTGTCAACACTGGTAATTAAGACCTAGAGTGATTAGTTTATTTTAAAAAAAAGTTTTTATTTGTCTGGTCTTGGTAGTAGTATTAGTGATAACTAGTGTAGCCAGTTGTGAAAGTAAATGCTGGTGTAAGTGTTGTTATTAGGTACTAAGACTTAAACTTAAGACACTAAGTAAAGTTATGAATTATGAAGACAGTAGTTAAAAGTTTAAATAGTTTTAGTTTTAGTTAGCAAAGTAATATACAGGCCTATATGAATATGCAGTGCTTTTTTCCACACAAATAAGGTACACAATACAATGTGAAAATGAAAAAGCATCTAGGTGCAATAAAAATAAATAATTAATATGTGGAAAAAAGGTGTTTTATTTTTATGCAGGGGGAAAAGGCATATAATATAATTAATATATAAAGAATGTAAGTATAAGATATAAATAATATAATATAATAGGGGACAATTAAAAAAAAATATTTAAATTTTAATAAAATGTCACATGACATAGCCATTTCCTCCCTTGTACTCTTCATATGTATTGTAGTGTGTATACAGATAACTCAAGAAAATACTAATTTACTATTACTAATTATAATAAATAGTGATCCTTTAAATTAAAGGATCACTATTCATTATAATACTTTAAATATAATTTTAATACTGACTTAATAACTTAACTCATTTTAAGTCTTTTACTTTTTCTCTAAATATAGCCAATATTTGATTTCTTCTTTCATCTTCCATATTTCTCTCCCTTCCCCTCATCCCTCACTAATGAATCTACTTCGATCTCAGAGTCGAAATGAATTGGTTCCTTGCAAATCAAAAATGGTCATTTTGTCTTTAATATTTTCTAGCTTGTCAATAATTTTCTTTAGCCTTTGCATGCTGCGAGAAAGTAATTGTGTTCAAAACTATTGTTTGTGATTTCAATCAGTCTTCTCTTTTTGTATCCTTGTTTCACATATTCTTCTTTAAAAACTTGATAGCAGTCTCTCACCCATTATTTTCATTCATTCACATTACTAGTTGTGCAGCATCACTGATGGGCCATAATATTGTTGAAATTTTGTTACTACTAGTGATAGCTATTTCAGAGACTAGAAAATTAAAAAGTAAAACAACTTTAAAAAAATAAGTGTATCAAAGCACTCGTCAATAATATAGACACTAAAAACACTGACCTATCACTGGTAGTACTAGTTAATGACATTTTATAATTAGCATAACCAATATTTATTTTATCAACAGAAAAGAAATGCTAAACCATGATCCTGAGTTCTGACTTTTGGCATTTACAATATAACTAGTAGCAGCACAATGAGGAAGGGGGCAGTGTTACTGAAATTCTGGACCATTTTATGTTGGCTAACATTTGAATCAGGTAAACTAGATATATATATAAATATGTAGTTGATACAATTGGCAGCACTTAGCTATAAATGGCTATTGTATCTTTTTAAACATTGGAATGAAAAAAAAATCACTATTGTTTTATTTCTTTTAGATCTATCATAAGTAATTCTACATTTCATTGTGATTATTTAAAACTTAATGTCACAGAATGTGAATGAATTTAGTTCAAAACCTATATTGTGTGGCTGTTTTGCTGGAGTAGAGATTTGTTCATTATCAACATGTGTGAACATAAATTTGCCAAATAGGATATTGATCTTCTAAAAATTGGGTGAAGTTAAAAAAAAAAATTACTTAAACATTTCACCTTTCCAATCATAAAAAAATGCTTGGGTTTAACAGACATAAAATTAGATAAAAGGCATGTCCATTTATGGACTGATAGCAAATCTATACATGACAGCATTTCATCTGTCCATAGCCAAAGACATGTGCACATAACTTGTAGCTTATAGTGGTTTGGCAGCTGTCCTAAAGTCTCCTCTCTTATACATCATTTTAGATTTTTAAAACTTACATTAATATTTTTGTTAACATGTTATTGGGTTTTTTTCCTTTTACTTACCGTCTAGTTGTTGCTACCCTTCCCAGACAAGAAGAATATTTGGAGTGGAAGTTTCATCGTAATCTTTACGACTATCGAACATATGGGGCCATAACTCTTGAGAGGACTTACATACCTCCACATTCTGTGGAAGTCAACTTTACTTTAAATATTCAAAGCAGTAGCAATCAGTGTGCTTTGAAAAATGTAAAAATGTAAGCTTTCAGTGTTGTTTTCAAGAATTTTTTTTAGTTTTATTTAAGTCTAAGATTATTTAGGTAACATCACATCTTCAGTAAATATTTGCAAATTTTAATTAAGACATAAGGGAGAGAATTATTTTAATTTAATCTTGAAATAGGTTATTTTATTGACCATTAAATTTGTTTGTAAAACAGTCGGACCTAACTAAGTTGAATTTCCCTAAGTTGAAAACCTCCCTATATCGAATCAATTGTGGGGTCGAAGCCAAATTCCTTGATTTATCCGCACCTATTACGCCATTTTCCATAACTCGAAAACTCCAAAATTTGATTTTTTTCTGGTTTATTTGAGTTTGACTTAGCAAGGTTCGACTGAAGTTTATTTTAGTTTTATTTACTATAAATTTTTTGTATTAAAAAAAAAAATGATGAAATATTATTGGTGTGGATATTTATCTAAAAAAGGCTAACAAATACTTGTGATTATTTTCTAGCTTCACTAATCAGTTTGGACTCCCAGTTGTAAGTAGAGATGATGAAGCCTTTCCCAGCAATGTGTATGTGCAAAATACACATTTCAAAAATACAACAGTCTCTAATAACAATGTTACAGTTGAATTGATATTGAACAATCTTCAGGATGGAGATGTCTTCATTATGGCTGTCATGCCTCCACCTGATTCTCGGATAAAACAACAGGTTAAAAGGAAATAATTTAAAAGTGTTTTAAAACTTTGACTGCGTTTCATGTTTTAATAGAAAAAAACCCAGAAAACTCATATATTTTGTAACTATTGCATATTTCAAAGTATTATTATTAATTGAAGCCTTTAGTGTCTAAAATCTTTTTTGAAAATTATTTTTAATTCATTGATAAAAAAAATAATGTGAGTCTTTGTGAAAAAGCACATCCTACTTACATGGATTTGATAAAGTCCACTTAGGAAATCAAATGTTTCTTACCTAAGCCAAAATGTAATGAGAGACTTTATATTTTAATCTCTGAATCTGTTTCTGTAAGACAATAAAAATTTATAAAGTTGAAAGTTTGTGTTAATAAATAAATACACATTTTCCATAGACAGTAATGAAGTTTTGATTTCCACTTTTTCCTGTAATTTTCCCACACAGTGTGTTGGTTTAAATATCACCATGTGAATTCACTCTATTAAAGTGTTTTTTTTTAAAAGTATAAACCCTTTAAAAATACCTTTTATTGATAACATTTCAATATTTTAAAACATTAATTGCTTTATTAGGGCCTTGGGATGAGTTGTGACTACTTTATGACAGCACAAGCCAGAATCCATTACTTTTTAGAAGAGGACATACAACAGCTACAGATTGACTCAACTACAGAAGTAAATCTCACCAGTAACGATACACAAACTCTTCTGAGGTACATTACCTAAGAATACTTGATTCCTACAGTTACCTTTTTATCTATTAAGCCAGAGTATGAGTCCTTATTTAATAACTTTCTGATGAGTAGGTGGAATGGTAGCATAGTTGGAAGAGAGCTTTTACTATAGAGACTAATCTAAACATGGGGAAAGTCTTGATTTCTTGTTGCCCTTGCTGGCGGCAGGCAAATGAGAGGCCTTTGTTTACAAGAAGCAAAATAAATAGAAATCAAGCGAATTATTAAATTTTCAAAATAAGTTGTTTCCCAATACTGAATTATATTTAGTCAAACTTAAAAAAATCATGCACTTACACAAAATATTGACTAACACTAATTTTAAAAAAAAAATAATTTTTAAAAATATATTTTTACTACTTTAATTTTAACTTTTCTTTTTATAGCTTTAGAGTTCCTGCTGATTCTGTGTCATACACTATAGAAATTAAATGCTCAAAAGCAGTGTTGTGTCCACTCAATGTATCACTTTTAGAGACCTTGAGTTCAGAGCTGCAACAGTCCAAGAACCATTGTGACTCGTTTAATGGATCATGTAAAATAGAGGTAAACAATAAAAATTGTTCAATGTTGGCCTCAATTTGCAGAACTGAAACTTTGGCATCTTGAATGCATTAAACAACAATGCTAGCATGTGTTCTCATGAGGTATACAGGCAGAAAAGCTGTGTAGTTTTTGTGAAATTAGGTCCCCATCACCCCTTTTTTTTAGGGGAAAAGTTACTCCTAGGTAATCATAATTTAAATGTATAAAGAACATTTGAAAAGAGCAGCAGTTATTAACGCAGATTTTTAATTTATTTATGAAAAATGCTTTTATGGAATGTATTGTGTTGGCTGATGGGAAGTCTGGTACAAGACTATTTTTATTATCCACATGGTCTTCTGCAGATGCTGCTTTCTCTCTTTAATGCATAGTGGTTATACAATTCTTGTCAATGCTTGATACATACAATGTATTTTCGAGCAATTTCTCACCAAATAGTATAAAGCAAAGTATGGTTCTTCAACTGGGCAGCCAGACTTGATGCTGTGACTTTTTTCAGGTGCTGTGTAATTATATACCAGTAAGCAGCAGCTTATTCATAATTATTTAAAGTCTCTGCCTACATTTTTCTGTATTTCTTTTTCAATATTGGTCCCAATTCATGACATCTTCATAGGAGCATAAGGTATCAACTTTGCAATATAGGCCTTGTCATAATATGGCGGAAATCTATTAATAGAAATATTATAGTCTTTTTGTGGGACGAATTTCATACAAGTTTAATAAAAGATACAATTCAATATGTAAATGTATTGCTGTATCTTTGTACTGCTATCTTCATAATCATTTGTAAATAGATCTTCTTGTCACATTTGCATTGTTATTCTAAGTTCAAGATTAAAATTACTTTTAAACTTCATCAATTAGATTGAGTCAAGTGTGTAGAAGTGAACACAAACCCAAGACCATAAGTTAAAACAGCAGAGATAACTTTTTCTTCCTCTTGATTACTGGAAACACTTAGGCTGTTGAAGTTATGCACTGTTGACTAACCCAAATGCAGTAGATACAGTACTGTTATATATTGTTCCAAAAACATTGGTTTTATGGCAATTGATTTCTTTGTGTTTTATGGGGATTGATTTTTTTTGGAGTTTTTTTAAAATTCCCAAATCTCATGGAGAATCTATTGAATATGTATGGATAAGCATTGAATAAGCAAGCATAGGATGCAAAAATCTTCTGAATAGAAGGAGAGTCTTTAATTAATAATATGATATTTTTGTTTTACTTAATCACTCAACCACTGAGGCTACTTAAGACAAATTACATCATAGTGGATTCGATTTGGGTATTTTTTAAGATGTTTTACATGTTTATAATACAAAATTATATTCAAGTTAAAAGCTATTTTTTTCACAGATTACATTAAAATTGCTTACTGTATTCTGTTTTGCTTAAATTTTTATAGGTGAAATATCCCATTGTTGACACATTCAATTACCTTTTACTAAAAAAATGTGACAATACCAGTCTTCAGATCAATGTAGGTGTAAAGAGTACATGTAAGTATCATTCCTTTAATCCATAAATATGATAGTGGAATGAAGCACACGTTGTTGTATGTTTAGATTAAAATGTTTTAATTAATTTAAATAGCATTGAATTTAGTAAAACCACCTAAAAGTCAAACATAATATAGCATATAAAATAAGACTGCATCAGCCAAAACGTTTATAATTGTATTAATTAAATAATAAAGCTTAAATTAATTTTTTCTTCATTTTGTATTTTGTATTTTAAAAGTCAAGACATTCAACTGCTGCCTGAATAAATACTAGCAATATATAATGTGATTTTTCAAGTGCCTTCATGGGAATATGAGATTAATTATCTTTTAAACTTACTACTCATATAAAATATTATTTAGCCAATTGGAATCTTTATTACTTTTTTTTCCGTATGTTTCAGCTTTTTCAAATTTTTATTTTTCCCTATTTGAATTTGAATCAGACCTTGACATGGAATACAGTATCAATGTTGTCAACTCAACTTTGGTCAATGATACCTCCAATACATGTATATTTGCTGCGGATCTTGGCAGAGAGACACCAGTTGGTGCGGAGGAAGGCTCCAACTTCTATGATCGTTTTGTTGTGTGGGATGATAAACTGTCTCCAGTTCCTACCATTAATGTGAAAGTTTTGGACAACAAGATGATGGCCGTCAGGTTTAAACTCCGCACTTCTGATACGGGAACTACTCTCAAAGTCCATGTCCAGATTCCTGTGGCATTGGTAACACTAACAATTTAAAAAGATACAAAGTACTATGTATACAAACTAAAATTATCAATGGAAGTACTATGTTTACAAACTAAAATTATCAATGGAAGTATTATGTTTACAAACTAAAATTATAAATGAAAGTATTATGTTTACAAACTAAAATTATCAATGAAAGTGTTATGTTTACAAATTAAAATTATCGATGAAAGTATTATGTTTATAAACTAAAATTATCATAAAAGTATTATGTTTACAAACTAAAATTATCAATGGAAGTATTATGTTTACAAACTAAAATTATCAATGAAAGTATTTTAATTTTGTTTAAAGTCAAAGAGATCAAATTTTTTATCAACTAAGATCTTTATAAATTTATTGTAGATGTGAATCTGATGGTTATTAACGTTTAAATTGACAAAGCGTGGTAATGCGCGCTTTGCATCTATTACCAAAGCGCAAAAACTCTTTTTAGAAACGAAATGACAGAAAGTAGTAAAAACTCTTCAGTGCGTGAAAAAAGATGCATTGACTTCCGGCAATGGGGGCCATTTCCCTCGTTAGTGTTATCGCTCAATTCGTGAAGTTATTTGGTAGCTTTTACTGTTTTTTTTTAAAAAAGATCTGATTTTGCTATACTTTATTATAAAAGTACTACACTACAGGTAAACAAAATATTACTCCCAAGACGGTCTTTTGGATACGATAAATAACCATTCTTATCCTAAAAGATGGAGTCAGTATGACAATAATATTATAAATGCATTTTCAGCAATTTTTAAAATTTTATAACCAGTTGATCGCAATACGGAAAATTCTTATGAGTCTGAGGCGGAAGTTTAACAAAAACCTTATGGGACTTCAAACGTTAATATTTCAATATTTTGTTGTGACTGTAGTGTACCTTATTATTTCTCCAAGGAGGCAAACTCATTGCTGGGGCCCAATCCTCAGAGAGTAAATGCACCGCTCAGTTCAAAGAAAGCCCACAGCAAGGAAAAACATATGAATTCATTCCATCCTAGTTCTTAAACATGTTGGGTTTGTGTGGGAAAACTTTTCAGGCCAAAATTAGGACCTACCTAATTGTATTTGATTATTTAACAAAATGAAGTTCCGCCCCATTTTACTTGTTGATTGTATGGGTGGTCATCTTTTGATGGCAAGGAGAAAGACCAACAACAAACCCTTTTAAAGATGTTTTGAAATTCTCATGCCGTGAAATAAGGTAACACAAGTTTCATAAAGAGATTACACTTTCCCGGGGAAGTCGTTGCTTGATTAATTTTAAAAAAATAAATATTGCCAATTTAAAATGAGCTGAGATTATATGAATAATCAATGAAAATTTTAGAATGCTACAGATTTTCTAGCATAAAAATGCTGAATAAACTGAGGCTGAGAGAGGTTATTATTTTTAAAGGAAACCATGTTAATTGTTTACTGTCTCAGATGGTTTAAAATTTAGTGGGATTATAAATGATTTTTTTTAAAGATTGCAAATGAACATTTTTTTAAGTCAATTTCTTTCAGCCGACCCAACTGGCCCAGATTCACCTTTGCCTCAGTCCACATCGCCTCTCCAATGCAAGCACCTGTGAAAATGGAGCCTCATTTAATATCAGCAATCAGAGGGATGCAAACAATAACTATGTGCTTGTTCCATACCCACAGAGTGGCTTTTGGTTTATCTCCCTTCAAGGACATTGTTACACCACAGACAGAAATACAAGGTATTTGTTTTAGGTTAAAACTCTACTAGAATTAAGTCAAGAGCTTTATTTCTTTAATTATTCCATTGTTTAACTTTTTTTTTAAACTCTTAAAGTCACAGAAGGGTTTGCAATAAACTTCCGCCTCAGTCCCGTAAGGATTTCCCATATTACGATCAACTGGTTATGAAATTAAAGAATTTGCGTAAAATCCATTTATAATATTATTGTCATACTGACTTCATTTTTTAGGCTAAGATTGGTTATTTTACGCATCCAAAAGACCGTACTGTGTTTAAAACAATATTTACCTGTAGTTTAGTACTATTATTTTAGTAATAAAGTATAGCGAAAACGTATCTTCGAGAAAAAAAAAAGTTAAAACTAACAAAAAACATCGGAATCAAGCGATAACTCTAGCGCGGGCAACGGCCGCCATTGCCGGAAGTCGAATACATCAATTTTCAAGGGTTTTTACTTTCCGAGATCTCATTTCTAACGAGAGTGGTAACTTAGGACGCATTACGACGCTTTACGGATAGAGGGAAGAGACGCATTATGACGCTTTGCGACTTTAAGAGTTAAAAAACTATTTTATTTGAGTTTTAGCTGAATTCATTTACTTAAATTATTTGAGTTTTAGCTGAATTCATTTACTTAAATTATTTGAGTTTTAGCTGAATTCATTTACTTAAAGGCAATCTTCAATCAAATTTATTTCTTCTATTTTCCATTGGTAGTAAGGAAGTGGAGACTCCATGCTCACAGACCCCTGTGGTCAATCTGACTGTCCACCTTTCACCTTGCATTGATGGTAGCTGTGGGCAGTATGGGGTCTGTAAACTCTACTTTGGAGCTGATCTGCTTTATTCTGCTTGTAACTGCTACTCAGGTCCGTACATGTTAGATAGAAATTTGTTGTTGAAATTAATTTTTTAAATCACATTTTTCACTATAGTGCTCCAGAAAATATCATGGAATTAAAAAGAGTAAACTCTAACCCTCCTGTAAATAGTATCATCATAAAATAAATTCAAAAATGAACTGCCTTCATAGTTTGTTTTAATAATTAATGCATCCAATGAGAATTCATTATTTTAAATTTGTAGTAATCTTCTATACAGATCTCAATTTATTTATTATTTTGATTTACCAGAAAAAAATTCATTCACATTATAAGAATGCTAATCGTGCCCCGCCCCCCCTTGTACAACACCACACACTTTTTTTTAAATCCATGAAATACTTAAATATTTCAGCACCTCTTTGATATCACAAATTTATTATATCAGAATTTAAATTTCAGTACAAAAATAAGAACATTTTTAACAACAAAAATTTTTTTAAAAATAATTTTTATAATCTCATCCTGCATATATTTGGGCATTTTATCTAAATTATTTATAGCAGCTTTACTCTTCTAGACTGACATATAATTTAGAAAATATGCAATTCATGTTACTATTTTTATCGAACTGTATAATTAGGTTGGAGAGGTTATGGCTGTAATGATGGAAGTAGAGCAGAGACAGCATCAGCAGAGAGGATATCTGTATATCTACTGACACTATCCAACCTGGGTTTCCTTCCTGGCATTGTCCTAGCTATATATCGGAGGTATTACGTGGAGGCCTTGGTCTACTCATACAACATGTTTTTCTCAACTGTGAGTTTTTAAAAATTATTCATCCATGTTAAACTCTATCGCATGCATCTGGAAACAACGATTTTGAAATTCTTAGTAATACATGATTTTAGAAATGATAAAAAATGGTATTCAATGTAATTACATAATATTGTAGAGGAAAAAAAAAAGTTAAATTATATCGCTGAGAAACATAGTACAGCAGTCAATAGCAGTTAAAAAATGTTAAATTTTTTTTTTTTTTAATTGTCTATGAGACATTCGGCTTTAATCAAAATTAACTATTAATTCATAAAATTAATCCTTAATTTTTCAAAAGTGAACGCTTAAATTTAAATTAATCGTTACTAGCCCTAGTTTTTAATGATCTTAGAAAATCTTTAAATAAATTGTCGAGAATGAATTTAATAAACAATTAACACAGTTAAAGAATCTTGGTCACTTTAACTTTTCCAGACTTTTGTTTTAAAATACCCTATAGCAGGGGTATGCAACCTGGCGCCGTATGGCAGCTTGTGGCCATGGGCACAAAAAGTGCGGCCGAGGAAATCTTTTTAAATTATAATAACCTACAGCCATCAAATATTTGCAATTTGGCAATATATTATGTAAAGTTGTAAACGAAATATCGAATCTTCAAATAACACTCTTAAGCACTTGTTATTGCAAAAGAAATTATGACCCCGGCAGCTGTAGCATTAGCTGCAGTGTTTGGCGCTCATATACAGACATTGTAGCTAATGAGGGCAGGCCATGAAGTTTAGCAGCCTAATATTGAAGCGCGCCAAAACCGTGTGATGCGCACATTTGATTTATTGTGCTTGCTCTGTATAACCATGTAACACGTCGGTCAACTTCAATAGCTGCTATAGTGCACACAAATACCCAGATGTCTGTGTACATCACTCTTAGCTGGCAGCTGCACCAGAAATCCAGACAGATTCCCGACCTAGCTGTGAATAAACATAACAGTATTAACAGTGAAAAGGCTTTTAATGAAAATAATTAGATTTATCATAGTTATACCACTTGTATTGTATACTTATCATGTTGATAAAAAGGAAAAGAACATTGGAAGAAGAGAAACAGATTTTTAATGTACAATGGGAGTTAGATTTATTTATGTCAGAGACAGAGAACCATTTCATGCAGTGTTTAATCTGCGTCGATGTTGTGAAAACTAAATGGGACAATGTCAAGCAACATTTTCGCTGACACGCATCACACAACTATGGACAGTTAAAAGGTGATCCAAGAAAGATCTGCGTGGAAAATCTAAAGAGGAATGTTCGACAACAGACCTCGTGCATCGAAATTAAAAATAACACGCAGCTTGTGAAGAAATTTGAGGACAAAAACAATCTACTGGAGACATGGAAAGTAGCTGAGTATCCCAAGCTTGGCGCAATAGCAAGAAACACTCAAGTTCTGTTTGGAAGCACGTACATGTGTGAAGCGTCATTTCCACTAATGAAATATCTCAAGAACAAATATCTAACCCCACTGGTGGACACCAATCTGGCATCAGGAATATGACTGATGATGTCCAGCCAGTGCCAAAGGTTGCGCACCCCTGCCCTATAGTGATCAGAAGTTGTCTCTCAATTTTATTTATTTAACTCTTAATGTGCCATAAGGTTTTCGGAAAACTTCCGCCTCAGTACTGTAAGAATTTCCCGAATTGCGATCAACCGGTTATGAAATTTAAAAAATTGAGTAAAATCCATTTTTATTATTATGGTCATACTGATGTCATCTTTAAGAATAAGAATGGTTATTTTATGTATCCGAAAAACAGTTTTGAGTTTAAAACTATTTTTACCTGTAGTTTAGTACTATTATTTTAGTAATAAAGTATAGCAAAATCGCATCTTCGAAAAAAAAACGTAAAAAACTTCCAAAAAACATAGCGAATCGAGCGATAATACTATCGAGAGAAACAGCCGCCATTGCCCGAAGTTGAAAACATCTGAATAGTTCTTATTTTCTGTAATTTCGTTTCTAAAGAGAGCTCTATCGAGTCGCGCATTACCACTCTTTGGTACTAAATGGTAAACCGCGGATTACCGCGCTTTGGTACATATTTGAAAATCAATACTTTTATTGGAGATTTTACATTAATATTTCAATTTATAAATTTCATGCCTGAAATATATCAATGTCTTTATCATAACCTTAATATGTCGACTATGAAAGGTAATTTGATTCAACCTTTCTTTCTGTAGTTTTACCACGCTTGTGATACCAGTGAAGTGTACCAGCTCTGCATCATGCCTTATAATGCATTGAGCTTTGCTGATTTTTTTGCATCTCTCCTCTCCTTCTGGGTGACTCTAATGGCCATGGCACGCATCCCTCAGGGCATGAGATCTTTCTTTCACATGCTCAGTGCTCTGTTCATATCCCTGGGAGAGGTGTATGACCGACATGGTCTTATAGAGCAATTGTTGCCTATAGTAGGTGGTGTCTTCATCGTCTTAGTGTCATGGGTAAGCATTTTTTATTATTTCAGTATTTATGAATTTAAAATTATTTATTTTGTTCACTTGTAAGCATGAACTTGTGCTAAGAGATAAATCTGTGTCTTTGAGTTTCTGGCACCAAATGTATTTATCTTAGCATTTAAAACTTTGTCATTTTAGGGTTTTCAATGCTACAAAAAGAAATCCATTTTCCCATCCAAGAAGCGATTGCTCAAATTTATCTTACCTGGCGTAACGTTGGCTTGTTCTGGCCTCATCTTTAATCTGGCTGTGGAGACACAAGAAAACTATAAATACATTCACAGCTTGTGGCATCTTTTGGAATCTGGTTCAATTCTGTTCTTGCTGCCCCCAAGGAGGAAAACTAAAGGTATAAATTGGACATAACAGTATTTTAATCAGTCCCTTGAAAGCCTGCAACATTTAATAATCCTCACTAAAAGTTTAAAAGTGAAAATTTATGCCATGACATCTAATTTTTTCTTATGTTTCTTTCCAAAGGTTCTGGTAAAGGTCTTTCTGTCCAGTCGGGAGATATAATGCATCAAAGACTGCTGGATGCTGATGAACCAGAGGGAAATTTCCAAAGAGCTGATGAAACTGAAGCTGGAACACATTTTGAAACATCCTCCCCACCAGCAACCCCTAGCAGCACTCGAGGGTTTAAACTAAGGAAGGTGGCTCGCAAGCGTAGTCAGAACTTAGTACTGTAGAGTTGATGGCTCCAGATGATCCTTGGCTAGTTTGGAGTTGAGCCAAAAGTGAAGTTTTTGTATATGATTTCTGATGGAAAGCTGCTTTCGATGTCATCAGAATACATTTTTTTAAAAAAACATTTATGCAATTTTTTTTTGCTTACATTTTTTAACCAGCAATATTTATTTGTAAACTGACCATATCACATTCCTTATAAAGATTGCATTATTTTCATGGTAGAAGCAGAGCAATTATTTTATTTGCTCCTTTTTGCCTGATTAAACCAGCACAACTTTTCATTTAAACAAAATTTGAAGTGAGGATTTGTACTGATTGTGGATCTTTTTATTCATCATTTCAGGATTTTTAATATGTAAATTATATTCATTTTATCTGCTGTTATTTATGAAGAAATTATGTTACTCTATTTGAGGACAGTAATTTTAATGGAATTTTTGTTGGAAATAACATTTAAATTTTAACACATTTGAACTTTTGAGGTAATTTTTAAAAGAAAAAATTGCATATTATAGTCCTTAAAATACATGTTCTTTTTAATAATGTCTTAAAGACATTAAAAAATTGTATAGTTTATTTATAGAAACTTTATAAATTACCGTATTTTCACGCATATTCCCAGTGGGTTATACCAGATTTTACAAACCCCGCATCCCCCCCCCCCCCTGTGGGGTGTCTGAAATTTTTGTTACTGAATAATGCATCAATGGCACTATTACTTGCAAAATATGAATATAAAATTGGATTCTGTATAACTTCTGGTAAATTTGTTCACAATCTACCTGTAATTGTTTGATATTATAATAGTATAAGCCTGGGCGGGATAATACCACAATATTTTTACAGGATCTAAAAATTCTGTGGGGTATATCATACTATATGTGTGGGCAGTGGGCAGGTTATCTGCCTGTGCGGGGAATATGAATGAAAATACGGTAAATTTTATTCAACATTTGTAACGGGAAATGTTTAACTATTTTGTATACATTATTTTAAAATACTTTTAATGAATTGATACATAGTATTAGTCACTCCATCCAAGTGGACACTTCTGGCTTTCAAAAATCTATACAATCTGGTTATACCTATAATATCATAATTTGTGTCAAATTAGCTATACTTATTTTAGCTACGATGTTGCCTAAACCTCTCTATTTTACTTTATGCTCATTTGTTAAGAATCAACAATTAATTTTATCCTATAATTTTAAATTTATTTAATTTGGTGGTAATTTGAAGAACAAAGAATAGCACTAAAATAATCTCAGTGCACAAAATTCAACCAACTCATCTTTGTCTTGCACGGTTACAAGATTTTAGTGATATTTCCTAAGCTGAAGTATTTACCTAAGTAGTAATATTATATTTATTCATTATCCAGTTTGCCAAAAATTTACAATATTTTAACCAATGCGCATAATCAGTTTTAATTCCCAAGTTCTCTTTTAACACTCCAAAAAGAGAAATGAGTTTCTAAACATTTTTTTTTAAAGTAAACATTTTCTTTTTAAGGAAGAATTATTGCAAGTTAAAAGTGCTTTGTTAAAAATAATTATTTGTTTCTTATTTGATTGCATAATTTGCCTGGGTACTTTTAGCCCACATGATATTTAGAATGTTCATTTTTAAAAAATCTAATGAAGCTTCAGCCAATTTTATGAGCTGTTAAGTGTTGCTGTGTAAAGAAATTATTACAAAACCTTGATATCAATTTATTTATGCCTCAATTTTGTTACAACTTCGTGGATTTTTTTAAAACATGTATCATTATTTAGACTATGGATTTATTCATCCAGTGGCTGTGATGTGTGTACCATGCTTTATCCATATTCATTAATATATTTTACTGTATTGAGTTTTAATGAATTGGGTTAAAAGTTTGGAAATACTTTCTTTTAAAAATTGCTTTCCATTTGAAGATATCCACTGTCCTGTAGGTTTTAAAGGTTGAGCTGATGGAAGAATGTAGTTTTTTTTTTTTTAATGTGTCACTAAAAACTCAAATGAAATATATGAAACAACTTAATTATTTTTACAATTTTGAAGCTACAAAGTAAAACATTAATTAAAGACATTGGCCAAAGGATATTAATCCCCTCTAGCATATGCTAAATTGATGTCTGCTTAAAGTAGCTCAGTTTAATTGTAATTTTCTTTTATGTAGTCATAAAATCTTGTTATTAGATCCATTTATTTAACGCTACCAAATACGAATTTTAATCAACTTTGTTCAATTATTATTATAAAAACATTTTTTTACATTAGTTTTTTTAATGACATAGAATTTTGATAAGATTTTTAAGAAGTTTTGATTACATTACTGATCATTAAATAACAGATTGAATTGGGTTTTAGATTTGTTTACTTATAACAGAATTTTGAACAATTATAATTGAGAAAAATTAATGTTGTACTAAAGGACTTTCAAGCTCTTAGAATTTACACTAGTTCCTTTTAAAAAATAACGGGAAATAAAATAATATATGGGGATAATGGCACAAATAAATTATCATTAATGTTGCATGTGTGCTTTTAATTGTGTGATAATCTTATCTTTTTATGAAAAAATAAGTGTTCAAGTTCAACTTGATTTATAATTATTTATTTATTGTAAAAAAAAAAAGAAACTATTTCTGGATGATTATTATTAGTTCAGATTTAATATCTGGAATGTAAAGAATTTTTCTAGTCTGTCTTTATTCATATTTTATGTAACCTCTGGGAACTGAGGATTTTCATTGAATTATGAACTTTAAACAAGCAGGTGGTACAGATAATTTGATTGGAAGACTTGAAAGCCATTTAATACAGTTATTAACCAAACATTGTCATAAAAATTTGAGACCTTTTAATTTTAGATAACAGATAATTATGGTTAGCATTTATCAAAATCAACTTTTTTTTTTTAAATCTGGGAACAAAATAAGCACTGGTCATAGGATGTTTTTTATAATAAAATGGCAGATATCTTAAATTTTAAAAATTATTGTTGCTTTTCCAGCTAAAATGCAAAATTTTTAACAATTTTGTTCTTTAAGATCAACACTAATTTATTAAGCTCTGATAGTTGTTTATGCTGTTGCTCCTTAAGTGAAGTCTTAGGAAACTTAGGCTTCTAACATTTTGAAAACCTGAGTTGTGGACTTTACAAATTATTTAGAATATGTTCAAAAACATATCTATCATGTAAAAACAGGTATATATTAAAAATGAATGAAAATACAAAACTTATTTTTATGTATTTTAAGTTTAAAAAATTAAGCAACAAATTCTGCAATGCTCAATATAAAATTCTGGCTGTGATATGAGAGAAAAGTGGTTCAGCAAATTCTTTTAAAAAAAACAATTTCATTTATTACATCTTTGGATCCACCTTAAACGGTTCAGAAAACTTTATGTCTCAATGAAAAAGTTGAAATTTACTGTTCTGATTCTAAGTGATTTTTATATAATTTAAGGGAAAAAAATCAAAATTAAGACTAATAACTTTAATTAGCCGGAATGAATACTTTTACTTTAGAAATCCAATTTCTTGAACAAGCCATACTCAGACAAATATTGTAAAAACTATTTAGCTTGTATAATGTTGTAATACTCAATAATAATGAAAAAAGGTTCAAAGAAATTTCTTTGATAATAAATTAACTTGCCGTATATCTTTGTTTAATTGTGTTAATTTAATTAGCTTGCCAGATTTAGTATTTTTAAACAATTTTTTTATTAATATCATAAAGCTTTGATAACTTCTACAATGAAATATGTGGAGTAAACTGAAAGTTTGTACCAGGGAAAATTAAAAATATTTCTTTTTTTAGCATGGCAACAGAAGAAACCGTTTCTGAATTTTAAAATTAATACAGTGAGGATCACTGTATTTAATCTTTTGATTGCAAACTTCTGCTTTTTTTTTTTTTAAATTAAAACCTTATTGCATGCATTTTCTCATTAATTACTATGTTGCTCCATGTTTATTTAATACATCTTCATTTACATTTTTGCATTCTCTTTATTAAAACAAAATATGTAAGTAGCATTAACACATTTTTTAAATTTAAAAATTAAATGTTCATTTTTAGATCCAACTCATAGCATTGTAAATTTTGTAAAGGCCAGAAACATAATACACCCAAGAGCCTATTAAAAATATATCAACAAAAAGTTAGGAAGATGCTCAAAATTATTATTTGCCACATGAGAAATATATGTGTGTTTTTACTCAATAGTTATTTTAACATGGAGTTGTTGTTTTTTTTGCTCCATGTATATAAAAAAAAAAAACACATAATGGAAATCTGACAATGCTAATTTTTTAAAATAGTGTGTCTGAAAATGAGCCATTATAATTAAATGGCTCAAAGTACAATTCACATTATTGACAACTATAAATCAATAAAAAATCATGTCTGTTTTGTTTTTGACTTAAAATGGTTATTTATTTTAAAATAAATTTAAAGCTGATTAAATCTGCATCAGTGCTGTGATCCAATTACTGTATACTTATTGTTTGGATTTTCATTGTTAAGGTGCACCAGCCAGCATATGCTAATTTTAAACAAAGATGTATATATTTAAAACTACTTGAGTATTTATGGAATCTCAATATTTATGTTTAAATTAAAAAAAAAAACTTTCTGCCTAAATGTTTTCTGTCTTAATTTGTATCCTTTTTTTCTATCTGAACATGTTAAAAGGTATGTATTTGATTTATAGTAATGTTAGAATTTGAACTATTTTTAAACACTATTCAATTAAAATATAGATCAATAAAAGGAAGAGAAATAATAAACTGTGTTACTAATTATTAAAATTGTACATTATTTAGATTTTTTCCTTTACTGTGTAGGACTAGTTTGTATAGAGTGGTATCCCAGCCTAAGGCTAGGCTCACCTTGTTGCAGAAACGCAACAACTTGACATAAGACGACATTACACTTTCTATTTTACTAAAAACTCTCAACATTATGTACAAATTATGTCAAGACTATGATGTTTATCTGGTGAAAGGTGGCCGCTGGAGGAAATGAGTGATACCTCCTCGCTTGTCATCACAACAAGGTTTTCTGGACGAAAAAAGAAAATCTCCAATCTATGTTATAAATTCACAAACAGTACTGTTTCATAGGAGTACTGTTTTCATAAAGGACAAGTGACTAGTGTTGAACGTCAAAACTGCCAAAGTGAAGATGTTTGTCTCAATATTTTCTCATGACCATGGCAGGTGCATGTCCAGGAAAGGTTGCGGCCAATAAAAATATATTTCACTCTTCACCCCAATTTAGGGTTCAAGTGTGAATGCTTGCCATTGGTTGATGATTGCATAATAGCACATATCTTCTGGCTTTGTGTTCAGTATCTGATACTGACTGTCATTATCTTGGATTAGTGATGATCTAAGCAACAAGATGGTCTACTCTACAGGTGGCAAATGGCATGAAGTGACCGTAAACATCCAAAACAGTGGGTGTTAAGTTTGGAATAATGAGACGTATAGCTCTTCTGAAGCATTATTCCATGGCAGACATCTAGACACATAAATAACAAGACAACCAGGCAAATCCATATCTTTCAAACAAGAGCCTCAAAACATTTTTTTTTAAAAATCCTTTATACTAACTCGTGGTGTCTGGTTGAGCCATTGATTGCTTGCTTGCCAAAAAATCTTTGGATCAATTTTTAACCCACTTCCTCGTAAGCTAGCGAGTTGAAATTTTGCATGCAGACTTGTGCCTATGATAAAAATAATTTATCAAAATTTCAGATCGATCTAATGTACAGTAATTAAATTTTAGATTATTTTATTTATCTTTCTGTATCATGTAAATTTTTTAGATTGAGTGTCGTGTTGCGTATTATATTGAACAACTTTCCTGTCGCTCAATAAGATGTGTATTATATTGACAATACTGTAAAAAAATATATTCACGATCGGTGCGAATTATATTTAACATGTTTTACAAGACATAACTAAAACTAAAATTGTGTATTTTCAAATTGTCTTGCGCTGCGTATTATAATGAACTTCTTTATTGTTATGTCTCTAATGTAAAAGTAATGTAAAGGATTTATAGACAAAAACTTGTTTTTTTTAAAAATTAAACATATAGATGTATTAATGTTTTCACAAACAAAAGTTTGCTAACCTTGTCACTTTATGATACAAAAATTCTACAAAATAATCATGCTTTAAAAAATTAAAACTATTACCATTGAAATTAACAGATCCCATCCTTAAAAAGAAGAGGTTGGAGATTGTCTTCATCCAATATGCCTGAAGTTCCTCAGATGAGACCAAAATTGAACAACAACAACAACAAAATTTGTTGAGAATATGCACTTTAAAATGTAATAAAAATTATTTTTAAACAACTCCGGTGGAGAATAGGCCATAAAATTTTCTTTCCAAGACCCCTGGTCTTTCCTGCTTCCCTTTTGTTTGGGGTGCATTTTTGATGTCACACCTTCATTAGGTTAGTTATTCAAGTCATCTCCATCATCTTGATCTATGTCTATGCTTGTTTAAAATATGAATTTTCTCCAACTTTTTGCCCTTCATTTCTTGCTCCCCTGGTATTTTTCTTAATGCTGTCTGTATTTGAGATTTTTTAGAACAACTGAAATCCTACATTTGAAAGAAAGTCAGCTCTTCATGGGGCTTCCCCGGACAATCCCCTCAGCTCTCTGGCCCCCTAAGAGACGTAAAAGCTGAGAAACCCCCCGGAGCGGTCGCTTCTAGAAGTGGCCACCTGAGCGTCCAGGACACTAGGTCGAAAACGCCTCCCACTAAGTTGACCTGCCAAGGGAACAACTAGATGTTTTAATTGCCCTTATAAAAGAAAACAACTGATTTTTCTTCAAGGTTATTAAGATAAAAAAAACAAAAACAAATGTCATGTAGTGGAAGAATTAATACTTGTAAGTTACAAGATGAAAAATAAGCTCAGTAAGACAATATTTTTAACATTTATATATTTTTAAAAATCCATTTTAAAGACTTTCTACATTCATTTCTGTCTCAACTTGGGTGGCTGAAATGTTAACAGATTGTATACATTAGTTCAGTTCCATCTGCTGTGTTTGCGACGTTCAAATTATCTTGATTGAAAGGATTTGCTTCCTTGAGTTAATGGGAAGTTATATCAGATTTACTTTTTATTTAGCTGAGATTTGACAAACATTTAAAAATTAAGTAAATTAACAGTAATTAAAAGATTAAAATTTTAATACTTTTAATTTCGTCTGCACAAAAAAAACCCACCAAACTTTCTGTTTCCACACTAAGTTAGTGTTATGAATTCTCAACTACTTAATCTGCAAAAATGACTATAAAACAAATATGTCTGCAACATCCAGATCAATGTTCCGAATAAGTTTCATTGGTTCATGTGCAAAAAATTAAACTTGTGTGCAAATTAAACATTTTTTCTGTGCAACATCAAACAAACCCACTGTGTTATTCTTTACAAATTTTGTTATCCTTATCAAATTTCCTGTGCATATAAGCTCTGAACTGCTGCCCACTGATCTCATTAAATACAGTTTATATAGTTTTAAGCTACTTCTCAAATTTAAAAAAAAATGAAAATTTCCTTTACTCATACTCAGAAAATCAGGCCAAAGCAAAACAACTAACTCAGTTTATATATATATATAGTGGTACCTCAGTATACATCTGGTACAAGTCCAACCTGGCATATGTCCTGTTTGGACACAAAAAATTTTGGAATACGACCTGCATGCAATTTTGTCCAACTTCCTAGCTCTGTCCTTGTCACAAAAAGTTACACCCACCCTCAAAGCAGTGCTA
>MUZC01000479.1:108134-119565 GCA_002072015.1 Radix auricularia
CCCCCCCCCCCCCCCCCCGAAGAAAAACTGTATTTCCTATTTGAAAATGAGCATGTTTCAAATCACTTTTCTATCATTTAAGTTTGTATTTAATGTGAGGCTACAGTATAATAATATAATGAAGCCATTTAAAAAGGTCTTTAAATAAATTTAAGAAGTCAAATATTTATTTAAAGTTGCGGGTTTTGATGTTACATCACATTCATTGAACACCTCCCTCCTCCTCACCACAAAATGTGTTGTACAACAAGATCAAATTTATAATATGTAGATTTTTTTTTCATGGGAACACATTAATCATTATTCTAAGTCTTATAGAAAAAATGTTTGGTATATGTCCACTGTGGTATACATCCAAGGGTCTGGAACAGATTAAGGACGTATACTTTACTAAGGTTCCATTGGGTATGGAGATTTTTATATTAAAATAATACAAAATTAATATGGTTTAAAGCCTTCAAATATAAATTACTATGCAAAATTGCTGATGTAAATATTCTACCCCTCGATTAAATAATTGTTTTTAGTATTTTTAAAAGTTATTTGGTATTATTAACAGGATTAAAATTTGTGGTCATGATAATTTTATATTTTTGGAAATGATATAGAATATCTACACTCCACAAAACAGATACAAAAGACATTAATTAACAATAAAAATAACAACCTTTCCAAATTAATCAGGTATTATATTTTACATTAATTTACTCATAATAAAATTAATGTATTATTTGAAAAAAAAAAAAAAAGACTCCTGATTAATATTTTAAAACATTTATTTAAAAAATCTTTTTAACAAATAAATATTTATTTTATCAATTAACACTACAGACATTTATCAGCTTCAGGTTTGTGCAGATCAATTTTTGCTTTCAATTGTAAGGTTAATTAATGAGCCTCCCATTAACTAACAAAGATTTTCTGTTAAAATCTTTTTATATTGCTCCAATCAAATATCTTTAAAAGTAGATATACATTTGGTTAGTGGCAAGTAGTTAAGATCCATGAAATTTTTATCACTGGACATACTGATTTTTTTAATAAAAATTTATTTTAAAATAAGAAATTTCTTTGCACCATAGCAAGTAAAAAAAAAAAAGATGTCATTTCCAAGCTATTATAGATTTTTAAACAGCACCATTCTCTTTAAAAAAATAACATGAAAACTCCTTGTGTTGTAAATTTTGTGCTCTATGGATTGTTGCACATCATTAGAATTCAGCTAGAGGTTCTTATAATTATATCAATATTTTTTAAAAAGTATACTTACATTATGTTTGCAATTGTTATTTAATATCTGAGATTTTAAAGGTTTCTTGTTATTATTTCTTGCATTGGTCATACAAAATACATGAAAAATAACTATTTACCTTTCTTACACTGATAACATAAAAATATTCACACAAGTTAACAGTAGTAGTGCTTGTAATCAGATAATACAGGTTAATAAGGTAACAGTCCATAGGACCAAATAATGATGCCAAAAGTGGTTTGCCTTAAAGCAACTAAAACAACTATTCTTACACATGGAAAGCATGTTTTATAATACAATTAAGTCATGCAAGTGGATAACAATTGATGGGATGAAGTGGAGAATTAATTAGACTAATTAAATTTAGAAGTGGCATTAACAGTCTTTCAAAGTATGTTAAATAAAAACGGCCAAACTATTTAAGAATTATTAAATAAGCTGTTCAAAAAGAATTAACTTTTTTTAAAATGTGCATTGGAGTTATAGTAATTGTGCAAACTCCTAGTAAACTAGTAATAAGAAAACTGGAGTATCCCTCCAATGTTCTCTCTAAGGTTAGTCCATCTGTGTGCAAAGTGAAAAAACTCATGTGCCAATTTGCAGAGCATTCATATTTTAAACAATGTTGTAGAACTTTTGAGTGCTGTAATGTAAACTGCTGCACAGCGTCTATCAGATATCTGCGTGGCCGCGCAGCTTAAAGGGAACATTGAACCCCTCCCAACTAAACCCTTTGTTACTTTGGAATGCAAGCAACTGATGACATAAGGATGATTGATCCCTCAATTAAAGCTCTTAGAAATGACTTAGTTGTGTGATTTCATCTAAAATTGATGCTGATCCCCCCCCCCCCCCCCTTTGTCCCAAACCTGAGGTTTTACAATAAGGTGGTGAGTAAATCTGAATTACTGGCATTATATAAAAAATATAAAATTTAAGTGTAAACAAAAATGATCACATGCATATAAAACAAAACATTTAAGAAGTACCTTCATATATTTAAGTGCGGTTAATTTAAAATGTCCAAAACCAGGAGACAAAAATGGTTTAAGTCACATCATTCATGAGTAGAAGTTGATCGAGAATTAAGCTTTAAAAATACCCCATGAGTTTAAAATAGCATACTTTCCATTAATTACTTAATTATTTCTTTCAAATGTATAGCAGAGGTATAATAGAATTTATTAACCAAACCAGCTTTACATACTTTAAAAGAGATGAAAGTTATTGAAATATTGCAAAGGAAGATTAAATCAAAAATACTTCTTTAGCTGGTTTTTTTTCTTTAAAAGGTCAAGTCCATGTCTAGAATATTTCTCCAAGTATCCCCCCCCTCCCCATAAAAAAAGAGTGTTTCATTTTCAAAATATTTCCTATCAAATATATCACTATTATGCATAAAGCACAGATATAACAATTCATTCCAAGTACAATATTTGAACAAAATGAAAACAATCTTATTTTTTAAAAAGTACAAAAACATAAGTATGCTAGAAATGGAAAATAAAATAACAACAAATTTACATTAAAATGTATACAAATTAATGATGAGATAAAGGATGTAATACCCTTGTAGGACACTGGAAAAAAATCATCAGTTAGAACCGATACATTTTTTAGTTTTCTGGCAGCCAAAAGAACTCCCAGGCTTAAATTAATTAATTATAAAAACCATTTCAAATTCAATGATCAGTGTATCCTCCTGCTTCAGTTTGTTCTTTAAAATTCTGCATTACTGACTGAAATTTTAATGGCAACCATTTTGAAAAAAGAAAAATTTTACTGTATGGTCAAACACCACATTAATGAAAGCGTAGTGCTTGGGGGAAAAAAAAGAAAAGAAGCCATTTTCAATGACTAGGATGTGTTACAAGTCATTAACAACAACAGATCAGTCTGTTTTAAACAAAAATACAACCAGACACAAGGGACAGTGAAAGACAAACACTATATATAAAAAGGGACACTTGTTAGCTTGTGTTAATCACTTGTGGTTGGTTGTGGCTTGCAGCTTGAAAGGCATGTTTCACCTGATAAGAGGGGAAACTTGACTGATTAGTCGTTACAATATAAATGTCATCAAAACCACTAAACATAATTAAATGACTTTATTGTTATCTTGTTTATCATTAGAACCACATTATATATTTTATTCTATTCAAGCTGATGTGATACATATAAATCAAGCAGGCCACTTAGAAATGTAACTAGCCAAAACCCCCCCAAGTGTCATTTAATTTCATGTAAAATTTAACAGGCTGTTTCAGTTACAGTTTAGATTACTGATGATTTTGTTATTGCCTCTAAACAATGATACTGATCATCTCCAGATTATTTCATTTCATAAATTTGTTTCACAAAATTTTTTAATGGAAAAACAATTTTTTATTCTTTTTAAAGATCGACTAAGTTATTCCTCTTTAATAAGGAATTTAACTTGCTTCACAGTAGTGGGGTAATCAAGAACTGTATTACAGGTGGACTGATTTAAAGGTCTAAGTAGTCTATAAAATCCCACATGAGTGTGTAAGCAGCTTATGTTTATCATTTCTATTTCAGTGTACAACCTTACAATAACTTTTTTAAGACTATGAATTATAAGTTAACCACTAGCATTTTTTGAATAATCTTAAAGCTTTAAATATGGAAGGCTATTTTTGAAACACTATGATTAGCCTGACTTACTAATAATAATAACTCATACACCATGTTGGTAAAAATTACCACTAATTATTCTTTTTGAGCCAGGTGCAATAGATTTTGAAGAATAAAAAAAAATGTTTTATGTCTTCAATCAGAATTGAATGTTTTAATTAAATGGGTTAAGTAATTCTGAGATTAAGTTTTTTTTGTGAAAACCTCAATTTAGATAAAATTTCTGCAATATGTAATATGATAGCATGTTTCATCAGCAGTGAATAAAGTATAAATCATTACATTTATTTCATGTCTTTAAATAAGTTGTCCTTACCTCTGCCAAACATGCATCTCCCTGTTCAGCCGGTGCTAATGGCCTTCGTTCATACTTCCTCCTATGCATACTATCGACTTCAGAAAGATACCATGTCCCAGGAAATAAAACTGAAACTGAACCTACTGGTGTGTAGGGGGCTACAGAAAAGACAAAAAAAAAAAGTTAGATATTTGTTGTTTTAAATGTCCTTAGTGCTAGAAAAAACAACACTTAAGATGAGAGATAAAGAGTCATTGCAACCCCATTAGTTTGTTATTACAATCTTACAATCTGTATGAATTTGTTTTATAACACATTTGTAAAAAAAAATGTTTTTCCTAAATTAAGTTTTGGCATTTCTCTAAAAACACAAATTTATATGTTTAATGACAGACAGCACTAAGGCCATTGAGAATGCCATTTTTTTAGCAGAACATTACAAAAAGGGTCTGGAAGATGATACGATAACTAATTTCACAAAGATGTTATTGTGAGACCTAGTAAATAAGTCCAGATAAATAAACTTTATTTATAAATAATTTTAATTGCAGGAAAAGGTCATACCCAAATGATGAGTCTGTTCTCTCAGTTTCATATAGTTATCAAAGTCCTCAGGTCTCACACACTGACGACTTTCAAGCCTCTGCTTTAGATCTGACAAACTATTTACAAGGCGCTCCAGGGAACCACCTGCAGCTTTGTTCATAGAAAACTGCATAGAAAACATTGAAGAAGCTAAGCCTGATCCATATGAAAAAAGCACAACTCTTTTTCCTGCTATAGAATCTAATGTCTGCCTGTAACAAAAGAATCGAATGACTTACTTTGATATAGTTTGAAAATGACTAAAGATGTTAAATATTTAATAATAATGACCAATAAAAAAAAATTTCAAGTGATCAAAAGCTATTTCTTTATTCAACCAACTGACCACCTTATAGATCTAATATATACATTAAGACCACTAGATTAGTGATTATTCATATTAGCTATATATAAAAATAATTTGGACTTAAAAGTGCTCATAATGCTTATACTATGACATGTTAATCATATAAATACTTGCTCTCAAAAATATTCAAGTCATTTCAGTTTCCACTTAGCTATCAAGGTTCAAATAAGAAATTTTTTGAGTGTACAATCAGGTTTAATGAAATCCCTTACCCACTAATGAAACTAGCAAGACCACCGTACAGTGAAGGAGTGTACATATTTCCCACTTGGTTGGCGACCAATAGGGCTTGCTTTGTCTTTTCATTAAACAAATCTTTGCTTGCTGTCATTACTGCATTCTCAACTGCTCTGTCAAAGTATGTGTCTTCAAGCTTAATATCTCTGAAAGTGGAAATTTTCATGTCTAGTAAGAAATAAAAATTGCATAACTACTAGGGCTATCAATATTGTTGAAAAATGCTGCCCGGGTACCCGTCCAATATTTGAACGGGTACCCGTTCTAAATGCCAAAAATTTTGTGCTATTACTACCATTAGCCTTTTACTGCTTTGTTTATTGTGGAAATGCAAATTTTGATGTAATGAGTCAACCATTGGAAAATGATGACATTGAAATATTACTGTAGTACAGTGGTGTAAACACGATGAGCAGAGGGGTGCTAAGATGATTTTTTTGAAGGGGGGTGGGGGCGCCAATCGTATGATGGCATGGCGGGTTATTTCTAGTTCATAGCTGTTTTAATTAACTAAACTTTTCAGGACTTACGCCTACTTAGTGGACCCGTCCCCAGCATTTATTTTTGTAATACAGTGAAGATTGTTCAATGATTGAAATTTGATTTTTGTTTTTAAAAACACACACAAAAAAACAAAACAAACAGAATATAGCAGGTGTTTATTTCTTTTAAAAAATGATGGGGGATAGAATTCGAGACATGTTATATTGGGGGAGGGGGTTAGATAAAAGAAATTGGCGCGTCTCAAACATAAAAAAAAAAAGATGAGCGGCGTATTTCAAATCCAAGATCATTTCTAGCCCTTCCTAGTTATCGCTCTTGTGTCATATTTTGTGTCATACTGAGTGGACGGACCCACCCCCACCATTTACTTTTTTTGTTATTATAGTGAAAATCATTCAACGATTGACATTTTTTTTTTTAAAGTATGGTGGAGATAGGAGTGGAGACACGTATGTGTGGGGGGATTAGAAAAACAACATTGGCTCGCTCAATCGGTAACGAAGATGGGCGGCGTATTTCAAAGCCAAAGCTAAGGACATAACTAGTCCTTTCTTTTTAGCAGTTATGGGTGTTGTGTTCTATTTTCCTTATGTGAACAATTCAAAGATCCAAAACCTTTTTTTAAAAATGAATTTTGTTTCACGTTGCTGTGAAAAAAGTGTATTAAAATACTTAGTAGTTTGTCAGGACCGTGTTTTATTTCCGTGCAACACTTATTTCTTTACAAGCATTTTCATGTTAAGATGAATTTCACAGTATGTATATTCCAAAGTTTTATTTGATAAATTATTCGTGAGCTGAAATTTTAACACAGAAGAGCCAGTTTAAACTTTGGTGGAAAAGATATTGCAGTAACATATTCACGGGTAACTGAGCGCCATTTTACTATCCGGGTAATTGCTCGGAAACGGGTACCCTGGTCCTGGGTACCCGTTGACAGGCATGATAAGTACATGAAGAGTTACAGAAGTTGACTTGGCATTAGAAATATAAGGTGATGTTATTCAATGAGAACATTTATTCATCATTTATTTGAATACCTTAGTGCTTCCAAACCAGCATATCTGCCACTGAAATCAGGAGAACCATCCCTCAAAAAGTCATTCAGCAATATTCTAGCAAAAGATTTCTGTACAAGCTTGCAGTAAGGAGAATGGAACAAGAAAGCATCACCTACGTCAAGAGTACTGTTACCAGCTGAAAGCATAAGTACAAAAAAAATTTAATTCATAAAATGATGATATAAAAAAATCTTTTACTTACTGAAACATGAACTGAAGTTGTAAATATTACAATTAATAGGGTATCCTTAAAAGAAAAATTATTCAGAATTTTAACAATTTCATGTAAAACATAATGAAAGAGGGCAATAACAATTAGGTCAATTACTTCTGATTCCAGCTCCTATGGCTTTGTTGGTAAATCTTTCATAGCATTTGTCTAATGCATGGAGGTAACATTGAATGCTCAACTTTCCATCTACTGTGGGATATTCTGAAGCCATATCAGGCTTATAAAAATCATAGACATGCTGCATGTGTGAGCTACGTACACCTATGACAGAAATAAATGAGTAGAGTATACATCAAATATCAATGCAACATAAATTACAATCACTATTTTTTAAATGCTAGTTGTGAACTAAAATGACCAGCTAAGAGCTGTAAAAATGTAAATATATCTAATAGGTGAGTATGCTAAATAACTGAAACAAGTCTGTTTCTTTTTTTCTATATTGTTTAACATACCATTTTTCTGGAAAAAAATTTTTCCCACCAATCACACTTCTTTCCATAAGATTTTAACGTCAGAAATGGATTTTCATATGCTATACCAATATAAAAAATAACCCCTTTTCAGACCACGACGACCTATGGAGCAAATGAAGTAACATTCACAAGTTTCATTGACCACTAACGAGCAAGGGATTGTATGGTTAGCAAAATGCCCCGGGGACTTGCCAATACCACGGCTCAAACCAGTGACTCGAGTTCTTGCAGCAGTTCGGCAGTCCAGCGTGCTACTACTTAGACCACTACGCGCCTCTATACCAATATAAGCTTCCTTTTTTTTTTTAATTCCCTTGATTTGTAGAGACAAAGTTTGCACAATTACCTATTTTTAGAAAATCCCCTTTCACTTTTTTTCGCCTTAATTGGTTCAAAATGAATACTTGAAGAATAATTATCAATACTCTGATTTATTTGCAATTACAGTCGAAACCGCTTAAGTCGACGGCGTTGGGGAATGAAAAATGGCATCGACATAACCGATGATCGAGTTAAAGCGAAAACCAATATGGCGGCAAAATATTAACATGCGCTTGAAATTTCTATATGTACGTGTTGTGCGTTAATTAGTGATGGGACGATTAATCAGAATCGTATCGGAATATCGGGACCCTATTTCTTCACTCTTTCTTAAGGTTGTTAAGACCGTTCGTTTTTAAAGACTGTTTAAGTTTAAATATAACGCTTTTTTGCGGTGATTCCCAGATTGAGCGATACTGTGCCTTCGAAGCGACTTGCTTGATTTTCCTTACAAGCTACACAAATAAGTAACCTACACATCCCCTCATTGTCCCCGAACCATTCTCTTCTGGACTCGGAATGGTCTATCGTGACCTATATATGATTCATGACAAAGCGAACTCTCCTCTTATATAAACGTACACAAATAAATTAGGTACTCCTTTTGAACTTTTGAACCTTCAACTTTGACATATTTTAATTAATTCTAACCAATAGTTAAATGGCTTTTGCACACGGCCACTTCTTATGAATGAAACAATGAGAACAAAGCAGTAGTACAGTACATGTAATAGTCAAAATGAGGTTGAAGGATGAATGGTTGCCAATGACAACAAGTTTGCACACGGTACATTTTATTATTCTATACGATCCCCTCAGCTTACAATTCCTTCGGTAACTTGATGCTAATAGGACTAACCTACAACAATGGTTTGGGAGATTGAGAGTGGGGGTGAGTAAACTGTCTGTAGTCTGTTATATTATATATTTTAAAAGATGGGGAGCATTGTTTACAGTAAGCAGCCTATGATTTTGGTATCGTCCCATCACTAGCGTTAATAAATGATAATGTTCATGCACGTTTTTTTGGAGATTTTTTTTTAAAAACACAACAGCATTGCCGTTATTTGTTTGATGAAGCTATCGGCATGCTATAAAATTGTACATACATGTTTGCTAACAACAAAAGGTATATGTGCACCAACTGACAGCAGAAATTTACAAATTTAAAATAAAAACCAACGTCGATTATCGATAAAAACTTTTAATATTCTCCAACACATCTCTGAAACTGGCGATTTAAGTTAGCAACACATGTCTCAGCACAAGTGGGCTGTGACGACGACGTCACCAGCACACATCACAAGCTGATCGCATTGCCATAGTACCAGAAGCAACACAGCGCTGAGAGCAAAAAGCAAGTGGGCTGTGACGTCACCAGCAGACCCTGGTGAAACATTTTCAAAAGCTGGCGATTGGTCATGGGGATCGAGATAACCGATGTTAAGTGGCAAATTTGACTTTTTTTTGTGCTCGTGTTATGAGGTTTCGGCGACTTAAAAAAATTAAATTAAACGACGAGAAAATGCTAAGACAAAGAGAGAATTTGGCGGTTCCAATAAAAACCGTCGACATAATAGGGTGGTCGAGCTAAGCGAGCTCGAGTTAAGTGGGTTCCACTGTATTTATATTTTGCATTGTAACTTCTTTATCATAATTTTAATTTTAGTCCCAATATTTTTAACCCCTTTGAATTAAACTTTATACTAAATAATGTATAATGCATTAAAAAAAACAGTATTACCTCTGTCTAATACTAGTGGTGCATCTGGTCCCACCAACATAGCTACTGCTCCGGCACCACCAGTGCATCTAGCATTTCCAGTAGCATACACTGCTATATCACCAGCTACTACCAGGGCATAGCGACCTGTGATGAATTAAATAAAAAAGTGAATTTTTTATTGTTACCTCAGAACAGATAACCTTACAAAATTAAATTATTAGTTTTAATTAAACTCATATTTAATACCAGTAGTTACATGGCAAAGCCTATATATTTTAGCGTATCTATTTAGGAAGTTCTTACCATCCCAGGAACTGGACTCCACCCAATTAATAGCATTAAAGAGAGCGGCAGTACCACCATAGCAGGCATTAGTAGTGTCGATTCCTTCCACATCAGTATTACCACTGTCTTCAAACAGCTGCATCAATACAGTCTTTGCACTTTTGGATTTGTCTATGATAGTTTCAGTACCTACTTCCAGCCTGCCAATATCTGCATAATCAAGGCCATTTCTTTCCATAAGATTCTGGACAACTGTGAGACAAAGAGTGTTGATATCCTCTCTGTCTGAACAGAATCCCATCTTACTTTGTCCAAGTCCTACTGTATATTTACCAGCAGAGACACCATCAAACACTTCTAGCTGAGTTTGATCCACATACTGGGAAGGAAAGTAAATTTCAAAGGACAGGATACCAACATCCTGTGGCCATCCTTGAGGTCTAGCATTGGCTGGTCCAGGCATCATGAAGATTTAATAATTTTTCTGAAATTTCAGAAAACTATTTAAGCTGTTGCTTAGCCTATATTTGAATTGAGCATGATCATAAAATTGAATACCCTAGTGCCAGTGCTAAAAGCATCCAAGACACATTTTTTTTTCAAATTCAATTTAAACAGGTACTCTTCAATAGCTGGTTTAGAAAAATTTAAAGTGTACATTTTTTAAAAATACAATAGAACTAAGTCCAATTTTATTTTTTATTTAACTGAAAAATTAAAATGCTATAATCAAGAGAAAAAAAATAATTACAAAACACTATTTAAAAAATGTGTATCTTCTGACTTTTAAGTCAACGTAAGTACTTTTAGCACTAAACTCTTCAATTGATTTTACAATACTTCCATTTTAAATAATTATCTACAAAACTAAGAAAGTCTAAAATGTTTATCATCTATGTAGGTCATGATCCAGAACTTGTAAACATGTCAGTATAATTATGAGTATCAGAAACTTCGTTTTGGCAAAAATGAATATCGGTAGACCCCTAAGATTTAATCAACGTATCTGCTTTTCAGAATAATAACAAAAATTATCAGCACACTCGTCATTTTTTAAAAATATTGATAAATGAAATTTGAAAGAAAAAAACTTAACGGCAGCGGGATCAAAATTAGTGTCATACCATAACCATTTTCAAACTAACCCGACTATCACTCTGTCTAGCGAAGCTGTTGTGCAAATACAATTTTTAAAATTTATAAGTGTTTTTCATTTAATGGATGAATCTAAATTTTTTTTTAACCTTTAAAATTCATTAATAGGCTTACCTAGTGTAACCTAGTAATCATTATATTATATTATATTATATTACTATTATGAGAACTATAGTCTATAGTTTAGTATTCAAGTATTAGTATTAGTATTAGCATAATTGAAATGCAGCAAATTGTTTACACATGTCGTAACAGCAGACGATCGGGGGGGGGGGGG
>MUZC01000479.1:129474-151468 GCA_002072015.1 Radix auricularia
CCTAGATTTGTGACAGGGGGTGGGGAAGTTAAAAATGGTCAAAAATAGCGTGACGTACTTTATGGACGGCCGCTAAGTCAAATTTGACAATTTTACACTGACAATTTACACATTCACAAGTATTCATACAAGATATATATCGCATATTTAATATTAAGAAGGCATTACACTGGGAGTGATCTGTTGACTGGACCATACGTCACAGAATACAAAGCCCTTGGACTGTGTTATTAACCTCAATGTAGGTAATCTGTAATCACACTCTGAAAAGTTCTTGGTTTTTTAATGCTAGATATCCCAACTCAATGTGTTAAAATATATTTATGTGTCTATGTTATCATGAAAAAATTACGACAAATAAATCAATTAAAGAAAAAAAAGATACCAAAATAATTATTGTATTATTTTGACATAACATTCTGCACCACTAATTCTACCAATAATGCGCTTTTAATTTTGTATGCGATGTTAACGCATATCTGTCCTCATACAAATGCAAAGCCGTTCGCAGATTTTTTTCCTTATTAACCAATCAAACAGTGCAACTTTAAATCGTCACATCACAATACATGTCCTGCTATTGATGAAGCGTTTTTAAAACTTTTATTCAATGAGGATTTTGTTTGTGGTGAGGCAGAAAATTCAAAGACTTCTAAATGTTTTGATTCGATCTTTAAAAAATTGTCTATCAACAGATTGGTTATTCATTCATATAGCGACTTCTGAACTATAAAGCATGCAGACAATCATTGAATTTTGCTGAGTAATACAACATCATATTTGGTGACTTTCCGGGAAACGCCAAGAAAGTTCTTATACAAGTTTCAGAAGGATTTAAAAATTGGCTTCACGCCAAGTACGCCTCTGACATCTAAGTGGAGTCTAATTAGTCACAGCTGAGATCAATTGTGTACATGGAAGAGCTAATTAAAATTTTTAGAAAATTCTAGATACGACCCGCGGCGTAGCATGCAGCATGCACCGCAGACTTGCTTATAGACAGTAAGAAGAAAAGGGGGGGGGGTAAATAAGCGACACAAATTACAGCACGAAGAAATTAGAACAAAGTGAGTGAACGTCGGGGGGGGGGGGAGTAACCACCTAACAAGGAGGTTTGATTATACCTTGCCACCAAAGCATTGTTGGTCGCGAGACATGCGCACTGCAGTTAGTAGTTAGCTACCTTCGTCCCTCCACCCTGCTTCACCCTAGCTTGTCAACCAAAAATTGCGATTGGCCGACCCTATCAAGGATTATTCATCATGCTTATTTGCTCGCGTCTTGTGTTTGTTCTGGTGAATTATATAGATAGATAATTTTCTTAGTTATAAACAAACAAACAACATTTTTGTTTTTCAAGTGAATGTACTCAAAGGCTCAAGTATACTTTATCATTCGTTACTAAATAAATCCAATGAATGACATTATATATTGATACTCTCTTAATATTTACACTTTCTTCATAAAATTTAACAATCAATTTATCGATAAATTAGTCGTCAATCCCTATCCATGAAGGCGGATAATAGTCATCATAGTTAAATCCCACTGCCTCATATGAGAACGGAAGTGGATATTTCTGGTAGAAGATCACATGACCCCCAGCCAGCCACCCCGCCCACCAGCTGTAAGATCCCACTGTGATAATCACGTGATCGCAGCTAGATAGGATCCCGAAGTGAAGTTCTGGTGGTGCTGGTCCTAACACCACAATGTTAGTCCCACGTAAGTGAGTTCGGCACCATTCCAAATTGTTGCCAGCCACTAAATACACGATATTCTTTCCGGGCAAGAGTTGCGCCATTTTGAGAAACGCCTTTTGGAAATACGAAGCTGGAGCCTCACACGTGATGCTATTTGATTGGCTGTCTTGTTGTCGCACGTGTACTCCAACAAATAAGACATCTGATTGGTTGAATTTTCGGCGAATATCAGCCATCACCATGTCAACATAGAGTCTGCAATAGTTAACAAAATAATATTGACCAATAGCAAATAAACGTGTTTTAGTAAATTTAGGGTTAATATATTTATATATAAAACGAGCAACAAAGCCCGTCGTATCGGTGCCATGTTGTACCTCCCCTCCAACCGCTGTCTCGACCGGCCATACATGTGTATCACGTCAAAAATAATATTCATTAACATTACAATAAATAACCCATAAAAAACAGTTTTTTACTATAAATCCCAAAGCGTACCGCTCAAAATAAAGTCTTGGAAAAAAAACTGCACCAAAAAATAACTCGTTTTTAGCGTCCGTGTAAATTTGTTCAATATGTAAATTATTATTTTAATTTTTCTCCGCTAGTGATTGGCTGTAGAAGTCTGTAGGAATTTGAGGGACCAATCGCTATGGAGGACCGGACAGAACGGACAGAAAACTGCCTTTTACTATTATAGATATACGTATATTACTATTGCAATTTTTTAAATGTTAACTGCACGTTGGTATAGTTGAGATTGAAATAATAATAATAAATAACAGAAATCGAACGTTTTAACCAAAAATGTTTAAGAAATTTAAAAAAATCTTTATTTGCAGAGATAATTACAATACCTTTTACTTTCAGGGCGTTGCAATATATAATACATAGAATTAGCTAAGATATACAATCAATAAGTTCTTTGTACCTTTCACGAAACGTTACAGAAATCAAAATGGTGACTGCAGTCGTAAGCACACCACTGTCTAAAAGGTTTTTGGCTCGACTAAAAACAGTTTATATTTTTAATATTACTACTCATTTCAATCTAAGGAGCCACTGCAGACATGCCTTAAGGATCTGAATAATTTTCCCAGAGTGGTAGTGTATTAAACAATCAATGCGAATATATAATTACCACTTTTTACCCATTTACAAAGTAAGTTTTGCTTTATTATGTTTTGAACTTTTAAAAAGATATAGTTCTATTATACAATATTTATTGCTTTCTATTTGCAATTGCATTTTAAAAAATCACGCCATCATTTAGCAATTATCCCAGACATTAGACTACCGCTGTAAACAATTTAAAACAACTTACAATTCAAGTAATATAAAAACCATCTATAATAGTATATTGCCTACCGAAGCGGAGGACTAAGCGAAAACTCTCCCCTGATTTCTTCTTTGATTCCATCAAAATACTTCCATGACTGCAAGTAGCCAGTGATCCGAGCGTCACTGCTGGGCAGTTTGGTGAACTTCTGATCAAAGTAAGCGTACTTAGACTCTACGATGTTCGGCCACCTGCGAATGAAACCACGAACAAGAAAATTTTTATTGACACAGTACAGAATGATTCTTTGAGGATTTCAAGCACTTCCACAATACATAAATAAACCCTCAAATACTAAAAAAAAATAATAAAAATAAATTTTTTTTTTTTAAAATAAAAAAAATTCTTGACTCTGGTGAGTGTCTTGCATTGATTTATTTTCAAAATTTTATTCAACTCACCGACTGCATGAATCTTGTAAGCTAAATTAAACCAACTTCCAAATAAGGTACAGGTAAAGAGCTGAAACTAGGTACAGACACTCATTTCCAATGACAATATGTGATAACGTAAAAAAATGGAAGAGTATTTTGTCTCATTTTAAAGAGTTCTCATGGACCACTGTCGATATCTTGAGGTTCAATAAAAACTCTGTCTAACTGTGGNTGACGATGCGTGACGAGGGGGGGAGGGGGTTGAAGAAATGTGACGTCACATCAAAAGGGTAACTTTAAATAAACACTTCCACTGAAACATTTGGTGGCTTACAGTTTACTTTATAACTTTTTTTTCTTTTTAAAACCGTCAATGCTTTTTAAAGTGCTGTCGGTAGGCCATAAACTCTGGTTTGCGTAGGTTATCGAGAAATGAAAATTAAATCTAATTATAATACAGTGGCGTCGCTAGGGGGGTGCGGAGGGGGCGGGCCGCCCCGAGTGACACCATCAGGGGGGTGACACCAGACCATAAAATTCTCTATATTCCCGTTATTTGGCACTGGAAAACACGGAGGAGTTCTATGGATTAAATCATGACGGGGTGACACCATGAGCTACCGCCCCGGGTGACACCACGAGCTACCACCCCGGGTGACATCAACCCTAGTGACGCCTCTGTTATAATACATGTACTTAAATTAGAGAACCCACAAGAGAACGTATGAAATTGTTACCCAGCGTCGTTTGATGTTGACATCAAAGCAAGTGTGATGTATCCGCCGTTCCGTTTGGTTCTCTTGCGACAGGAGTCGGCGAACTTTTTTGCCCGTTATCCAATAATATTCAAGTTTATTTGTGTTATCCCCCACCCCCGCTAAATGCAACTGGTGAATTTTAGAATCATGCTATGTGTGTAAAAATGATGCGAATAGTATTATGTGAAGATATTTAAGTCAAAAGGATTTGGTTATTCATTAATTGATTAATGTTGTTCTTGGGGTGGGGGGGGGCGGAATCTATTTGATAAAATGATACACTTTTAAGTTTGATATAATTGTTTGATTGGTTTTTGGTCAAACGCCCCTGTCCATTCTAGATATAATGATAAATGTGCCTATTTAAAAAATTAGTCAAAGTATTAATTACTACTCTTGACATCGCAATTCCAGTAAGAACAAAACAACTTTTTTCTTAGCTCAGTTTTTAAGGCATTAATTTTAAATATCACAGAAAGGATACTTTAAACAGCCAAGTCATGAGGATTAAGATTATTGTGGTGGATTTAGGTATCTTCGTATAGTACTTAGGTTCTGAAATCTACATAATTGTCAAATTTTACAAATGTATTTTCTGGAAGGAGCCTGTTCAATAGTCGACATATGTTTCAAGCGTACACGTATACATGACGTATTTTAATATATCTAGTGGATTGTCTGAATTATCCCCAAGATTTCCCCTTTGACCCGGTTCGACGAACTCTGTCTTACGGATTGCCCATCAGTCAAGTGATTTTTAAAAAATACATTTAAAAAGTATTATTTATTTTTTTTCTAAACAAAGAATTTAATAGTGATGATTATATGATTAATAGTCGATGTCTAATTTGTATTTATATTTCCTTTTTTATTTGTAACAATTTCAACTTTTAATGAGGAATCACTCTTAGAAAAAAAAAACAACAACAACAAAAAATAATTAAATTTAAAAAAAAAAAATATATATATTAAAACTGTATTAATTATTTTGCTACGAGATAAGACCTATGACCTACTGACTTAACTGACTATTGTACTTAATAGTAACAACAACAAAAATTGTACCGGAGAGCAAATAACTTGATAGCCAAATGAGCGAATTAAATGAAATTTTGGAATATTGTATGGTCGGCGGATATACCGGTGTCTGACGAATTTCTTCTCACATCTCAACAACGTAGATCTACATCAAATCACTTTGCAAGATTTGACGCTAACATGCAGACACAAAAATAGAAATGTAAATAAAAGAGTGTCATTTTGTTTTTAAGTAAAAGAAAAGTGTGTAGGGGAATGGGGGTGGGGAGGTCACTCTTAAATATACTATGGCATCAAGATAAAATTAATTATCAATAATTATTGATTAATAAATAAATTTTAAATATTTTGATATAAATTCCCAAGATAATCAAAACAATCAGCAATTTAATACAACACAATACGGCACAGTGAAACTAATTTTATTTAAAGTCATGCAATAAAATTGCATCGCTAAAAATAAAATGTCTTTGTGTACAATACAATTAAAACATGATTCCTCACAACATGGTTAAACAAACTCACGATCGCCTAATAAAGATTTACAGAAACTGCAAAATTAGATAATAGATATGTCAATAAATAAGGAATTAGAAAGCTATGGAGAGAAAAAGTTGTTTATTGCTTTGGTCACCATAAATAATAATAATATATAGTCAAAGAACAAGTAACTAGTAAGGCTTTGGTCACCATAAATAATGATAATAGTCAAAGAAAAAGTTACTAGTAACTAGTAAGGCTACTAACTGAGTTATGACAGTAATATATGCTATATATCGAGTTGACTGGTTGAGGTTCAAATTTGTTTTCAATTTGTCACAATTTTAAGGATGGGCCTATAACTGACCTAAAGTCTTAGAGCCCCTAGTATTTATGCAGTGTCCCTTTTCCATGTTGACATCAGCAGAGGACATGGTTTGGCCGGAAGTAATTTTGTTGTAAATAATTTTGGAGTTTGCATTTTACACTAAATTAAAAAAAAAAAAATCTGTCTGATCTTGAAAAAAATAATGAACAATTTACACGGAAATATTGCAGTAATTAAACCATAAAACTATATGATTATAATATGCAAATATGATATCAAATATTAAAGCCTAAAAAATCGTCATAAAATCTGTGAAGTGCTGGCTATGTGGTCAAAATGCTTGGTCTATTATATTTAAAGAGTGGTCAGTGGTTCGAAACAAGGTTTGTTTAAAATGAAACTTACAATCCTAGCTATCTAAGTTACTATATTTAAAGATTATTAGGTTATTAAAATAACAAATAAACATATCTAGATTTGATATGGCTTTAAGGGATAAGTAGGATTAATGTTAGGAGGGAATAATAGTAGGAAGCGATTAATTATAGTAGGAGCCTATGTTTGCAGCCGGGATTCCTTGTAGATGTGGTTAGGATCCCGGAGTAATGTAGTTAATGTAGCAGGGATACATGTATAAGGGGTGACTTGATGTAGAAGAAGAAGTGGTTTGCAACCGGGATTAACGTAGGCGGAGCGTTTTGTAGCCGGGATTAATGTAGGAGGGGTAGCCTGCAGCCGGGATTAACATAAGAGAGGTGGTTTGTAGCCGGGAGTAATGTAGATAGTAGGGTGGCTTGCAGCGGGGATTAATTTAGGAGGGGTGGGTTGCAGCCGGAATTAACGTAGGAGGGGCGGTTTGCAGACTAAGCAATTAATAAGACATTTTTACAATAATAATACTTTTAATTTTATCGGGCACTAACAAGTGTGATGTATTCGATCAATATGTAATTTACTTAATTCTAATATACGTCCTCTTATTGAGTATTAAGGTCAAATAATGTGGGACCGGGGTTGCAGAATTTTTATTTGATAAAGAAGTTATCGTGGGAATAATCGATCTTGATAAAAGTGCTCTCCCTGTGATCAGGTTCGATAACTTACTAATAAATATATTATGATCAGTGACTTTGTTATGTCAATGTGATTTCAATACCTCAGCTTTAACATACTTAAACTAATTCAGTTGTCTATAAACATCGTAGTATCACCTAATTTTTAACTCTATTTCCCTAGGGAGAGATGTGACATTTGTTTATTTGAAATGTCTGGCCTGTCTTCACGAGCTATTTATAGCAACTCTTTCTTAATCATACCACAAGGAGGGGGGAAAAATACTTAAAACGTTTATTGGATTTCCTGTAAAATAAATTTAAAAAAAAATTATTTTAAAATCATAAAAATAATATTTAAAAAAAAAATAAAAAAATATCAGTATTTTGTCAATTTTTCGCCAACAATATCATCTATCGAGTTGAAACAAACGCCAAACTATAACTAATACTAATTTTTGAGCTTTCTTCTTATGTCATAAGCCTGTCATCCATTTCATTTTCCTTACAGTGATGTTTCCTCCTTTCTTGCGACAGTCAGGGGTGTGGTGGGCCGCCGGGACACCGGAAAAATTCCCCATGCGCTGCCAGGACCGGTGATATAATAATAATTAATAACAAATAAGGAGTGGTATTAGTGGCTCAAAAAAAATATATATATATTAAAAAAAATAATTTAAAAAATTTAAAAAAGGCCAATCTTGCAATGCTGCCAGTAGAGCCAGCGACCGCCGTATTACTATTACAACTTTACATCTTCCATTCTTCCGCTGAGTTTGCTTTGATAAAAATTATTTTTAATTTGTTAGTCAATAATAATAATAAATATGAATTAAATAAAATATTTTACGGTTTTGATGATATAAATTTAAAACGCAAATGTAAAGGTGGTGCGGAGAAAATAAGAGATAAGAAACTAAAAATCTTTGGTAAAAATGGAGCTAAGTGCCGAAATCTAGTAGATTTTTTTTTAAAAGCCACTCAAATTCAAACTAAAGACACCGTCTCTCAACAAGTACCTTCGATAAGTACACAACACGACACTGACAACACAATATTTATGAAAACAACACTGGCAGTGGCAGGTCTAGATCACGAAAATAATAGTTAAGAAACTTCAGTTATCGACTATAAAAACATTAGTTACTATTTCAAACATTTTCGAAAGAAAACTTTACAATTAAAATCATTTTTTACAATTTCACCAAATACAACCAAGTGTCAGTGAAATGTGCATCGGATATTTTTCATAAGCAATAGGAATTGTAATGGGTGTCATACTATAAAGAATCTAAAGCTTTGTTTTGAACAGTATATGACAAGATATGAACTCATTCACAGGGGGAATGAATTCCTGGAAACATTTGCATTAAAGAATAGAGGAACATGAAAATAGCAAATATCACGAGAATAGTGGGGAAGAGTAATATAAGTGAAAAAGAAATTGATAGCATTTATTCTCAGTAATTGAGTTTCTGGAGATGATTGGAAAACGAGGTATTTGCTCACGGTAAAAAAAAAAAAATGTTGCCTATACATTAAATGACGATACAGTAAAAAAAAATACAACTACTCATGTTAAAATTTGACCCAATAATTAAACAACATCTTGATACAGTTATTGAGAAAAGTAATGATAGACATAATAGACATGCATCTAATTTGGCGAATACCAAAGACGACCGAATTATAACACTGTTTTCAATGAGAAAAATAATAAAGAAAACATTTCTGAGGAAATTAAATCTGCTGGTATGAATCAGTTCAATTGTATAAAACTCAAGATGTAAGCACGAAGGACCAATTATAATTATAAGATATGTAACAGATAAGTTCATGAGCGATGATATGAGTGTGACGAAATTTATGAACGCGCAATTCCTCACTGCACAGCAACTAATAAACAAGAAAAGGAAATATCTCTAAAGGCGCACCATTTCGCGCGGTGAGGCTGAATAGTTGAATACGCATATTAACTGTTGATGTTTGATCATCCAATCAATGCAAATTAAATAAAACACGTCATCTAGGGAATGTGAGCGAGGGACCATTCTCCATATTTTTCTATTGAGGTGATGGAATCAACTGATGTGTATTTACTCAGATTGTAATCATCAAGGAACCAAACATTCCGAAATCCAGATAAAAATCTGGTCCCTGGTTACCGGAAAGCCAAGATTCACTCATCTTAAACGACCGGTGCCAGATGAGAGTATTGCAACAGTGTCCATCAGGCCAAGGACAAAACCACCCTGGTAAGCCCTGAGGATCACCCACCCAACAAGTCTAGAGACGGTCATCCTCGATTCCGGATAGATCATCTACACCCAGCGGTGTACATACCCGTACCCGGCTGATGCCGATCATCTACACCCAGCGGTGTACATACCCGTACCCGGCTGATGCCGATCATCTACACCCAGCGGTGTACATACCCGTACCCGGCTGATGCCGATCCGCCTTTCCCAGGTGAGGGTCGAAGCCGATTAGCCACGAGTCCAATCGTGCTGATCGAAGCCTGAAAACTCCTCGTTTTCAGAAGTCGCTTATAAAAATAAGTGAACATTCATACTCTTCAAGAGATATATCTTGTGTATCCAGTGAAGTCCAGCAGGAAGTTATTTACACCGTCACTCAACAGGGGATCAGCCTGTTCCAAGGATCAGCACCACAAAGTCGTTTGCAGTTACTCAACAGTGGAGTCAGCCTGCTCCAAAGGACCAGCACGACAGAGTCATCTGCAATCACTCAACAGTGGAGTCAGCCTACCCACGGTTCAGCACCACCGAGTACGGACCAGAACTACTCCTCAAGGACATCAGCTGAAGTATCAACTATAGCGCCTCGCAAGGACACAAGGATTTAACTTTAAGTACCATACAATTGAACATTGGTTATAAGATAAGGGCAGAAGCCTAATGATGATGTCATTGTTATAGGGAATTGATAAAAGCTTTCTTTAGCACTTAATCATGAGAGATTTGGATTAGTTTAAAATTCATTGTGTAGAATCAGAGTAAGTTTCGAATAAGATAGATAACTTTAATATATATCAATTAATGATTATTTCTCAATACAATGTACATAGTGTAAATAAACTTATACTTCGTTTAACTTTACACTATTCTTGTTTGTTGTCATCAATTGTGAGATCACTAAAGTTATATCCTTGTAGGCGAGAAGGTATTTATTATAATCATTATAGATTATCCCTAAACCACGAACCAAAGTACAGGAAACACATCCTTTATCGCCACAATGAGTTGCCAACTGAACATCTACTACTAGAAAGGATATGGTTGAATTATTTCTAGAGAAACTCATTGATTGTAACATAAGTATTGAAAATTGTGTCGGTAATGCTACAGATGGGGGCAGCCAATATACAAGGACAGTACAACGGATTTACAAAATGGCTGAGTGACGTCGTCACACCTCGTCAAATTCATTGCCTGCAAAAATGTGGGGTTTGTACAGTACTCGCCTTACTCCTCTTCCAGTGCATACCTAATAATTTTTTTTTAGAAAACATGAAATTTGATATCAATGTGGTATTTTTAGATCAAATGCTTTGACGTGCATATACTTAGAAGGATAACTGTCACTATAAGATCATAATCAATTTGAGCAATCGTCCTGTATCTATCTTTATATTCTATCAACAATGAAATGATCCTTGTAATATTAATAGTCAATCTCGCGAGCTTGAAGGTTAAATAAAATCAAAGGGTTTTTGACACTACCGCGGCATTGTTCGTTAACTGTTTTGCTATGTCTTGGCAACTAAAAAAATTTTCAAAATTATTTTTTTTTAATAAAATAAGTCGAGTTCATACTTAATCTTATAGAGCTTTAGGCTAAGGCCATGTATAGGCTAATTTCGCTATCACGTAAGTTCGGGGAAAATCACGTCAAAACAGGTAAAGAATGCACGGGTTGATCTACTTGGTGAAATGGAAAAATTCCTGCCGGTCGTCAAATACGAAGAAGTTTAAGAAGCACTGTCCATTTATTTACTGTCGTTTTACATAGCTTCACGCGTGTTACGGTATTGCAATGGAGACCTACTTTTAAAAAATCATGTTAAGCCTGGTCCCCTTTGGAACTCAGGACGTGTTAGCGCATTTTCGTATTATGTATCAGTACTTATGTTAGATATCAGCATTATGTAGTTATCAGTAATTGTGTTTAGATTGTAGACATATTTTTATGAATTTTCTTGTGTAATGAATATACATTACATTTTTTTAATTTAAAAGTCATTTCTTTACATTTTAAAAAAAAATATTTTCTCTTTAATCTAACTACAAGTCACCACAAATGATGACGTAAAACTCTCTAAACTTTTACACATATTCTAATGACGTCAACAAAAAAAAACAAAAAAAACCTAATTCTTTTGCACGCCTTCGCACCACTCTTGAATGCTTGAAAAATGATGTATTCGACTTCCGGCAATGGCGGCCGTTCCCTGCGCCACTGTTACCTCTCGATTCGCAAAGTTTTTTGGTAGTTTTAACGGGGTTTTTTAACGGATCGAGTAACTGAGTGTTGATGCACAAATGGCAGGTCAGGACATACAAAAAACATATATACATCATGGGTCTAGGACTTATGGATGCTGTGATCAAAGGTGATGACAGACGGACAAAACGGGTGCAATAGCGCATTCGACTTCTCGAAAATGCGCTAAAAATANCTTTGTGACGTATTTTTGTAGGGGGGGTCTACCTTTTTGTGACAAGGGGGGGGGGAGGGGCTGAAAATCGGCCAAGAATGCGTGACGTCAATTATGGACGGCCCCATAATTTATCAGATTCTACCTTGTCTTAATTTGTAAAAGAGAATTTTCAATTAAAGCTGAAAAGATATTTTTGCCAACGGATTCCTGAAATTAGATTTAATGTACACTGTAATAGCATTCAGTCTCACCAAAATGTCCCTAAATGTGTCTGTAAAAAATTCCGCCTTACCTTACCAATATGTCTCTTAATGTATCTAAAAGAATGCTGCCTCAGCAAAATGTCCACAAATGTATCTTAAAGTATCCTGCCTCACCAAAATGTCCCTAAATATATCTAAAAGTATCCTGCCTCACCAAAATGTCCCTAAATGTGTCTAAAAGTATCCTGCCTCACCAAAATGTCCCTAAATATATCTTAAAGTATCCTGCCTCACCAAAATGTCCCTAAATATATATAAAAGTATCCTGCCTCATCAAAATGTCCCTAAATATGTCTAAAAGTATCATGCCTCACCAAAATGTCCCTAAATGTGTCTAAAAGTATCCTGCCTCACCAAAATGTCCCTAAATGTGTCTAAAAGTATCCGGCCTCATCAAAATTCCCTAAATGTGTCTAAAAGTATCCTGCCTCACCAAAATGTCCCTAAATGTATCTAAAAGTATCCTGCCTCATCAAAATGTCCCTAAATGTGTCTAAAAGTATCCTGACTCACCAAAATGTTGCCAAATGTATCTAAAAGTATATTGCTTCACCAAAATGTTGCCAAATATAATCTAAAGGTATCCTGCCTCACCAAAATGTCGACGTGTGATGCTCCACGTGGCTAAGATTAAAAATCCGTTTCAGGTCAAGGTCGGCCTTGTAAGGTGACACAAACGGATGACGTCTGGTGGCCCTGGCGACCCCTAGCAAGGAGGCATACTTAAACATCTTGTTGCCCAAACGGCCAGTGTCGTGGTCAATGGTCAGCAGCCAGGAGCGATGAGATTTGGACAATGCCAAGTGATGAGCGCCCTCGATGTTTTTAGGAGTTGATCTGGCATTATCAGTAACCCTTGAATTTCTGGAGTCATTGCTTCCAGACGTATCAAAAATAAAAACGGGAAAATCCGGATAGTATAAAACCTGCGATGTGATGACAAGTAAAAAAATAGAAATTAAAGCCAGCAGGGAGAAGTTCAAACATCTGTTTCTTAGCGGACAACACATCCCATCGGTAGTGAATGGTCAGCTTCTGTTCACCAGTGCCGCGATAACTTCCGCTCCTTTTAGAGAAGAAAATTGCAATTTTGTAATATATATATCTATATATATATTTTTATATTATATAAGTTGATGGTTGAATGAGTCTAACAACTCCTACTTTAAATCTGCAGTTCATTATGAAAACACGATTTACATCAGAAACACGTTAGAATGCAAGAGGTTTTAAGAAATGAGTATATTGTCGATGTCTTCAAGGGTAATCCACGTTAACGTGTATTGTTAAAGTAGGCAGGGAATAGCTCTGGTGTCTCAAAACGAAGGTTGAGATTATATTTGAACACCTGCTTGTTAACACGGAGATTCTTTGGTGTTTTCACTTGTCGTAAACAGAACTCTTCCTCATATATGGTCAACTTGAACGATTCTCACCATCTAGCGAAAGTGAGAGACACGAAATGTGTAATATCTTTCTCCAATTTTATCAACATTGATAGCACAAATGTGGGAAGCGAAAATGAAAAAACATGATTATTTATAAGGCTTTTAAAAGTAAGCTTTGAGTTTTTAAAATTGCTAAAAAAATATATGTATTAAACTTTAAAAAAAATGTTTGAGTAAGTTTGAAGTGAATCTATTGAAATGTTAGATAAATTGTTTCATTATAAATCAGTAGAAATTACAATTGCTTATAGTTTTTCATTAAAAGCTTTATTGAAGTTCTTGGTATTGCTATTTTAAATGTAATTATTCTGCTGCAATGGAACTTCACTGTGATTTGAAAATACTCAAAGTTTCCATGATCGACCTATCTTTTCGCACTACTGGTATCAACTTAAATAATAGTGAAATACATAACAAAAAAGAGGAAATGTAACACAGTATTTAACTGTAACGAATTGTAACACATCGCTCTGATTTGTGATCTGATGAAACTATTCTATAGAGGAAGGATATTAAGTTATTTCAAATTGAAATAATATTTTTATGTTTTATATCCTCAAAAGATTGACACGTCCCCCTATTGTATTATATGATTAAAACATACTATTTTTATTTTATTTTATTTGGTGTAGGGGGTTGACATTTTGAGATCCGCTGCTGATCTGATAGGTCGATAAGCATCTTCCCCTATTGTAAACAAACCAAGAATCGTCTGATACACAACTTGACAAACCGTTATAGAAACAGATGTGCTCTTAGTGGCGAGTGGGGGCGGTAGGTGGGCAAATTTGTTCATGGTAGAGATGGGTAAACAAATTAAGAAAATATAAATAGCGACGTTTAGAGATCTTTATGAATGATCAGAAAAATAAAAGTTCGAGAGATCATACAGATACAGACAGAGTCAACAACAGACACACACATACCCAAAAGCAAACTTTCAGGTGTACATCCACGCACACACACACACACACACACAGGGATGATTTAAGGCTAGAAATATTTGTAGTTTCTGTCAATGTAATAAAAAAAAAATTAATTTTGCATGTAGTTGTGGTAATGTCTGAAAAATAACACGATTCTCTATTCTATTTCTACACATTGTATAGAATCTTATGATTGCTACTGATGTTCTAAAACTTAACAAATTTACCTTTATTTTAAAAAAACGTAAAAAAACAGTTTTTTAAAACTCTAAATCCTTTAGATCTATATAGAATCTACGAGACATAGCTATAAAGATGTTCATTATAATACGCAGGGCAAAACAATCCGAAAATACAAAATTTTAGTTAAGTCTCGTAAAACATTTTTAATATAATGCGCACCGATCATGAATATATATTTTAAAAAGTATTGTCAATATAATGGGCACCTCATTGCGCGATAGGAAAGGTTGTTGAACATAAAACGCACCACAACACTATCTATAAAAAAAATAACATGATACATAGAGATAAATAAAATAATTTAAAAATTCAATAATTCAATTACTGTCCATTCAATCGATCTGAAATTTTGATACATCAATTTTATCTTTGGCATGAGTCTTCCTGCAAAATGTCAGTTCGCTTGCTTACACCAAAAGTTAATATAAAGGATTTTAAAAATGAGCTAAGTGAGTCCAAATTATGAAAGGATAGTTTACACTTTAAGAAATATTTATGCATTGCTTTATCAGCAACAGCATGCAATCTAACTAAACTAAGACGTGACAGAACTGTGTATAGTTCAAATATGTATAATTATAAGGGAGGAAAGCGATGACTGAATTCGACATACCCAATATTTACACGGGTTCTTTCCCTTTAACTTTACATCGACTTCTCTAAGTTAAAAGCAAATAATTTTTTTTTTTAAATTTTGTTGGTTAATCACCTTTCTAAATATGTGCTCAATTTTTTAAAAAATGAATCGACCCTCTGTAACTCTTTTTTACAAGAGTTATATCCGCAAAAGTTTGTCAACAACATAATTACTTGCGAACAAATTGTAATGTCAGGCAGGGATCATATTGATATCTCGGCTAGGATAAACAAAAGCGCTGCACATAGCTAGCCCGTTATCAGCTCTATCACATAGCTAGCCCGTTATCAACTATATCACATAGCTAGTTCTTTAACAGCCATATCACATAGCTAGCCCGTTATCAGCTATATCACATAGCTAGTCCGTTATCAGCTATATCACATAGCTAGCCCGTTATCAGCTATATCACATAGCTAGTTCTTTAACAGCCATATCACATAGCTAGCCCGTTATCAGCTATATCACATAGTTAGCCCTTTAACAGCTATATCACATAGCTAGTCCGTTATCAGCTATATTAAAATAATACTGCCCGATTTGTGTAAATATATCAACTCATTGAAATAAAGGTGAACGACTTGCTGTATTTTTGCATTAAGCGCACGACCAAACGCGAGAACGTTACGTAGGGTAGGGGTGCGGACATCTACTCGGGTATAAAACATTTGAGATATCATGAATTAACACTCTAACTAGCTGCGTCGTCTCTTGGTCATCAAATTCCTTAATTGGTGGAGATTTGACAATGGAATTTTTAGTTCATTGGATATAATCAGTATTGATCGGTGTGACCTACATAGACATTGCATTATAATGAACGTGACAGGTTGCTATTGCTATATTTTATTCAGTGAACACTCGACTTAGTTATTCCTAACAACATTCAGGAAATAAAAAGATAGTTTCTAATTTTAATTTTAAAGATTTTATCTCTAGACGACAAGATTTACGTAGAATTCTTCAGTTACGAAAGTAATTTTTGTATGTAATAGTGTTTTAGTATCACACAAATTAAAAACACCCCAAAATACGATAAAAGCTTCATTGAACGAGTACTTGTATGAAAGTAAAAGTTTCTTTTTCAATCGTATGTTACCTTTTTTCCCCCTACATAAATGACGTCACGCGATTTTTGCAATATTTTAACCCCATGCCCTCCCCCTTGTCAGACTTCGTCACAAAAACTTAGCCCCCCACCCAACCACAATATATCTTCACAAAGCTGTGACCCACGTAATTTCTAATTGAAAATGAGCATGTTTTAAATCACTTTTATATCACTTAAAAATGTAATTAGTGTAAGACTGAAATCTAATGTCGTTAAAAAGGCGGAAGCCATTGAAAAAGTCATTAAATAAATTGAAATGAAAAATACAATGAAATATGTAAGTGGAACTTTTATTTAAAGTTGCGCGTTTTGATGTGACGTCACAAGTCTTAAACTACCCCCACCCCCCTTGTCACACATGGTCACAAATGCCTGACAACCCCCNTCCGAATTCCCGCCCAACACCCCCCCCCCCCCCCCATTCGCGTGACGCCATTAATGGACACACATCCGTTCTAAAATAATCACAATTTTAGAAAGGGGTAATAAATGTCAAGTGATAAACATCAGGACGTAAATATGTATCAGTGGCGTGACACAAGTGTGCAGTGGCGTACCGCAGTATGTGCACATTAATGTGAATTCTAATAAAATGTGTCCTTTGTCAAACCAACCTTCACAGAGGCTATAAAGTAGTAGTAGTAGTTCAGATGTCTCCAGTGCGGCGCTCACACAACAGGCAACTTCATTTGTTTTCGTATTTGGTTATTTAGTACGCCACATGCCCATGACTTATCCGGAAATCTGTATTTATTTTTTTATTAAGTATCTTACCTTATCTGTTACAAATGCTCCTTCTTTTTACAGAAGATTATTTCGCCCCACGCTTATCAATGGTTTGTGTGTGGTCTTGCATATTCATTAGAGTTTTAAATGTTGATAAAGTGTTGGCTTTCCCGGGGCAAACCCATTTCACTTCCTAATTATGGACGGGAAGAACAGTATTTAAACATTGGCACACCCCAGGTAATATAACAATGGCTGCGTCCTTATCATTAGTCTTCACAAACATCATAATATTTTGTTTTATCAAACTATTGCATATTTAATATCACCAATCTTAAATGCAAAGTTCCAGTTTTTGCAATAGTTTCCAGGATGACGTTTTTGTCAATTTGAATTTGTTCCCGAGCACGTAGGATTTTGGGAGCATTACGCCATGTTTGTTTATTTAAGGTACGGAAGTCGCCGATCCTTATGAAGGTTCCTGTCATGGGTGCCTCAGAGGAGGAGTGGGCATGGCGGCCGTGAGGTGCGCTATTTGATCAGTGACGTGAACGGGCGGAGTTCGTATCTCCAACAGACGGAAGAGCTGAATGTGGTCAGTGGGCCAACAGTGTGGGATGGATGGCCTCAAATATGGTAGGGGGCGTAAGCTGTACACGAGCGGGTATATTATTTTAACGGTAAACTTTGGCTTAGTATTTTGCCCAGTTTGCGAAAATTAATTTAAGTACAGAAAAAAAAAAAAACAATCTGAAATGTTATAAACCTTGTTAACAATCGGACATGATGTAATACATTGAAGAAGTAAACGGAAGTTACATAGATATAAACATAGTGAACAGTGTACATTAATTCTGTAGTGACAATGACTATGGCATATCCATGAGTTAAATAAATCTAAAATTCAGTTTTGTGTATGTGAGCAGCGCCCTATTTAATATCTTAAACACTGACATCTTTGAAAGTTATGTGTCTTTTTTTTAAAAAAAAATATGGAGCTCAAAAAGGGAGCCGTTATTGAATCTTAATTTCTTTGCTATCAACATAAAAGTTGTTAATAAAAATAAATGAAAACACTTTTAAAAAAAAAAATTTAAAAAAAAAAAAAAAGCACCACCAACAACAAAAAACAAATATATCTTTTGTTTGCATCCTTTATAAGAGGGCAAAAGGTGTTTGTATTTTGTATGGTTCATGATACAATTTATCATATAAAGGATAGATGACTAATCAATGAAAGCTATGTTAGATGCAGGATACTAAGAAGTTAAATTTAAACAGGTTTAAGTCAGTGCAAGGTAAAACAAAATATAACTTTAAACAGTAAAAAATGTAGATACATTGTAGAAAAAGATTAGCCACTGATTGGACACAGTGTAATAAAACGAGATGCAAGTGGCAGAGTAGAACCATTGTCAATTTTTATTGTATTGACTTAGTGACAATAGGCTCGCACACCATCAGGAAGTAAGCACAGTGTTTTCCTGCGCATGTGGCAACCGACGCAGATGATCTGCGCAGTAGACTAATAATAATTCTCTGGGCAATAATTATATATTGAAAGAAAACCACAATTTGGATGTAATAAATCTGTCAAGTCCACGCAGTGGCGTAGCAAGAGCTTTTGCCGTCCGAGGCGATCTCCAATTTGTCGCACTTCTAGGGACCATCCACAGATGACGTCACGTATGGGGGGGGGAGGGAGTCACACATTTGAAGTCAAATTAAAACGCACAACTTTAAATAAAAGTACCACATAAATATAATATTATGATTACCGGCACTTTATATAATGAGTTTTACATGGTTTCACGCGTGTTACGATATTAGAGTGCAGCCTTACACTAAAAAATATTTAAATGACCGAAAATTGATTGGGAACATGCTCATGTTTAAATAGCAAATAAGGCTTTTATTGGGGGGGGGGGTCGCTTAAGCTTTGTGATGTCACATTGAAGAAGGGTTCTAACTCTAAGTTTTTGTGACGACGTGTGACGAGGGGGCAGGGGGTGAAAAATCAGCCAAAATCATGTGACGTCATTATATACTGCCCTTTGGTCAATCTAATGATGGTTTAGAAATTAAGAAACATTAATGAATGAATGTACATTCTCTGTTGGGTTGAGCCGTTAGGCTCTTAAAACCCGGTTCAATTTTTCGCCCTAGAGGTAGTCCTCTGCAGGTATTGCAACTTCACCGTCTAAAGCCCCGTCCAACTCGGGGCAACACTCTAGCACGAAGGCCACCGTCTCCTCCGGGCAGCCGCACAATCGACAGGCCAGTTCCCTTCTGTTGTCAAACTTGTATAGGTAGCTTCGTATGGGACAATGGTCCGTTCTCATTCTAGTTATGAGTGACTGACTACTACGATCAAGTTTCCACAAGGCATCGCTTTTGTTCGGTCGCGGCAGTTTCTGGTATACCTTTCTGGCCGTATTCCCATTTGCCCAGCCCTCAAGCCATTTTTCTCGGAAATGGTCTTTTAGCCACGACTTGACCCCCAGTTGGGTCAAGGGCTTGTCGGGTTGGGGCTGAGCTGCGCCTGCCCTGGCCAGTGCGTCGACCCTGTCTGATTGGGCCGTTCCGCAGTGTCCAGCCATGAACTGTAGGACTACTCTGCCGCCACGTGCCAGGATGTCACCTACTGTGTCCAGAATGGCACTTACTATCTTGGCCTCCAGAGAGCTTCGACTCAAGGTTTCGAGCGAAAACCGAGAATCGGTGAAGACCACGACAGTCGGGAAATTCTTTCTCTTAGCTAGACGACGGCGCACTTCCTTCAAACCCCTGTGGATCGCGTCCAGTTCGGCTTCGTGACTACTGTTCGTAGATCCACACGGTCCCGACAGCTCANGTCCTCGAGCAGGGACCAGTTGCATGCGTTCCCTGTGCTTGGGTAGGGGGACTGATTCTTCAAGTTCGTGGACCGCGTCCATAAAGGAGGGTCTCTTCAGTCTTGTCCTCTTAACCCATCGGTCTTGTAGTTGGTAGCAGGGTTCGTCATGCTCCAACCTACGGTATCGCTCCACCGTAGTCATGATTGCCTTTTCCCGCCTTATTGCCAGGGGTTCTACGTTTGACATTATTTCTACCGCGGCCGTGGGTGTGGTACGTAACGCCCCGCATACGAACCGTAGAGCTTGGTTCTGTATTCGGTCCAGGCCCTCTAGAGCCGTACGGCTCGCAAAGGCCTGGACCGGGAGGCTGTAATCAATAGCACTTCTCACGCTACCAAGATAGAGAGCTCTTAGTAGTCTTGCGTCCGCTCCCCAACTCGTGCTAGCCAGTTTCTTCACCAGGGATAATTTAGCTGTGGTCTTGGCGCATAATTCACGTACATGGTTATGCATCTAGAGTTTCTGGTCCAGCTTTATACCCAAGTACGTTGGTGTCCGTCCCAATATAGCCTCTTCCCGCATATCTGAAGCACCACCTCATGCTTCAGAGCGTTCCGTCCATTAGTGAAAATGGAATGGACCGAATTTTCCGTATTTACTTCTAGGCGCCATTGGCTGGCGTATTTTTCAATGCGGTTCAGATCATGCTGCAGCCGGTTCTGCAGTGTTGCGACGTCCTTTCCCGAACTCCATATAACCAGATCGTCAGCAAACATGGCATTCTGTGACTCGAGTATGCCTTGTAGGTCGTTGACGTAGGCTAGGAACAATGTACAGCTAAGCGCTGAGCCCTGTGGGAGCCCCTCTTCCAGTCGTGCCTCGCTGGATAGCGCTTCTCCAAGCCGTGTCTTGATCATTCGGTCCGTGAGGAACGATTTTACCCAGCTGTACATTTTAGCAGTGACACCAAACTGCTGTAATTTGTATAAGAGCCCTCCACGCCACACCTTATCGTATGCTTGCTTTAGATCTAAGAACACCGCAACTGTGTGGTTCTTCATCTGGAGTTCGTTTGTCATGGTCTGAATTAAGCGTAGTGCTTGGTCCATCGGGTTGCGTCCCTTGCGGAACCCACCCTGTGCCTTCGGAATGCTTTTGGTTTTCTCGAGGTACCAATAGAGCCGCGCGTTCACTAACCGTTCTGCTACCTTTCCCACACACGACGTGAGTGAAATGGGCCGGTAGCTGGACGGGTGTTCGCCGGGCTTCCCTTCCTTACGTTTTGGGGTAATTATGGCCTTTTTCCACAGCTTCGGCAGTGTGCCTGCAGTCCAGGTTCAATTGATAAAACTCAATAGTTTTATTCGGCCTGTCTTGCCCAAATGTTTGAGCATTTCATTGTGAACCTTGTCTGGCCCTGGTGCTTTGCCAGCTTCGCATTTGTTGAGTGCGGTTTGCAACTCTGTCATCGTGAAAGGTGCTTCGAAAACCTCGAGTTGGGGGCCCCTGCTTTGTCTCCTGGAGCCCTCCTTTCGCATTTGGTCGATAGTTTGGCTAAAGTCCGATCTGGCGCCTTTTTTATTCACCTGAGCAAAGTGTTTATTCAGCGCCCGTGCGCGCTTTGTTTCACTTGCTCGTTGGCCCTTTGTCGTCGTCAAAGGGTTGGGGTTTTTAGCTTTACCCGCACCAGATAATGCATCAATTAGCCGCCAAACTTTTCTACCATCTGCAAGGTCGAGTTTTTCGCACGTATTGACCCACTTGGCCTTCTTCGCCTTTTCGACAGCAGCACGGACTTCGGCAGTCAATCTGTTGTACGCCCTACGAGCTTCGGGCGTCTTCAGCTTGGCAGCTTTTTTCCGTGCTTTCGCTCTTCGTTTTACCAAATCGTTCAGGCTCCTGTCCCAGTAGGGCCTGAATTTCTGTTTCCCGTTTGTCCTCGGGATCGTCTGTCTCGCAATCCCGAGGATTGTGTCAATAAACTTCTCGTAGGTTTCATCCACGTTGCCTCCTGCAACGTCCAGCAGAGCGAGCTTGGTCTCGCTCTCGG
>MUZC01000479.1:152637-173897 GCA_002072015.1 Radix auricularia
AAAAAAAAAAAAAACAAGATACTTTTTTTAAGGCTATAAGAAAGTTATTGAAGTGGCAAATTAGACAAAACATGTTCCAAATTTACACCCAAAAAACAATACCAATTAATATGCTTTTATTTTTTATGTTTAATATATAATTTTTTTACAAACAAATAAATTCTATACATGAGTATGTAAAAATATTTTTACATTTACTTACGATACTTTCATAGTAGAAAAAATCGTGTATTATGCTATCAAAATTTAAATTATGTGTAATACTTTGTTTTATTGAAAAATATTGCAAGATTTTGTAGTGTTAAATCACCCATTGTGAAACTAAGATAATTGTTTTTCAACTGCAGTTTAGAGAAGCTCCTTTCACAACTATATAAACTGATAGCAATAGTTGAAAAAATTCTTAGCAAAATTATAATGTTGGTTAAAGAATTTTCCAATCTATATTTTTGAATATATTTCAACAGATCAAGGGGGACTCCCCCTCGTTTTTCTAATATAATGCTCCTTTTTGTTATGTAGGTAAAGCCAGGGCGGGTCTTAGGCCACTGCAATCTATGCGACTGCAACTTGTTCGCACTTTCATAGGCCCTACCTATCTTATTTTTCTTTTATTATCCTTTTTAATACCTTATCCCTACAAACTGGGCTCCGCGCAACCTTTTAGCATACTAAGCTGCGTAAGGCCCCGCAATGACTAAGACCGGCAAAGTGTACAGCCATAAAAACCTTGAAACTTGTTCGTTTAACTTGAAAAGTGCTTTATCAATGGTAATAAAGAAATTTATTTGATGTTCAAATTCTTCATTTAGTCGGTCACATAGTAATTATACACGATTATTTCCTGCAAGGACATGCAACCCATCAGAGGTTTCTATTATTTTCTTTTATAATTACATCTATGGATTTTAAAAAAATTCTTCTTGTACTTCTTGCTCAAAAGATAGAACCCCGTCTCCTGAATTTTCCACAGTCATACTTTTTCTCCTTCTAATTCGGCGTTTATTTTGTTTATTTCATGTCTCCAAATCTCTATAATTTGTAACAGCGTTCTGTATCAGCACATAACTTTCTTCCATGAAATGGGTTTGCAATAGTTTTTTAAACGGGTTTCCATATATTTAGATTATATAGAAAAGAAAAGGTTAAAGTAAACTGAGTAAAGTTCCAGCATCAGATCTCGTTTTACTAGTAACTTCTTCCGAGGTCATTTTTTCCAAGACCCTTGAAACTTGAAATTGTTAAGTATGTCTCTTTCGAAATTATTTATGTTTTTGTAGATTTTATTAACAAAGAAATTGGAATATTTTCATGTTCTTGCCCTAAATCTTAATAACTTTCCATAAAATAGACGAATTCAAATTAATTACATATTACTTTAATTGGATAGGGGTAACATTTTTTAGCGCATTTTCGAGAAGTCGAATGCGCTATTGCACCCGTTTTGTCCGTCTGTCATCACCTTTGATCACAGCATCCATAAGTCCTAGACCCATGATGTATATATGTTTTTTGTATGTCCTGACCTGCCATTTGTGCATCAACACTCAGTTACTCGATCCGTTAAAAAACCCCGTTAAAACTACCAAAAAACTTTGCGAATCGAGAGGTAACACTGGCGCAGGGAACGGCCGCCATTGCCGGAAGTCGAATACATCATTTTTCAAGCATTCAAGAGTGGTGCGAAGGCGTGCAAAAGAATTAGTTTTTTTTTTTTTGACGTCATTAGAATATGTGTAAAAGTTTAGAGAGTTTTACGTCATCATTTGTGGTGACTTGTAGTTAGATTAAAGAGAAAATAAAATTTTTTAAAATATAAAGAAATGACTTTTAAATTAAAAAAATGTCAGGTATATTCATTACACAAGAAAATTCATAAAAATATGTCTAAAATCTAAACACAATTACTGATAACTACATAATGCTGATATCTAACATAAGTACTGATACATAATACGAAAATGCGCTAACACGTCCTGAGTTCCAATAGGGACCAGGCTTAACATGATTTGTTCATGAACAACCGTATTTTAATGAAAAAAGGTATGTGTGCTACTTTAGTGCAATAAATCTAAGTACATTTAATTTTTAGTAAGTTACCTTACAATAATTTTCTATTACTGAAATAGTAATAAAATTATTACTACTACTTGCAAGTTAAACACACTATTTGAACCACCATGTTATGTAGGTACTTCTTAGCGCATTATTCTGCGCATGTGGAAATTCCACGCAAAAACTGTCGTGGAAATATGAATAGAACATATTATTTGGCCCAGCGGTGATGGTTTTTTTTATTATTATTTTTTTTTTTTATATGTGCAGTTTTCATGTATTTATGACGCATATCGCTTAATTTTCCAAACAAATCGATATCTTTTTGCGACTTTAAATTTTTGATCGGATTTGCGTTAGTTGTAATCAAACAAATGTTGCGTAAATCCTTTAATGAAGACTCGAAAATAAGAATATTTGTTTCACCTTGGTTTTTTCCACCTTCGAAACAAAAAGGGCGGTTGTTTGAAGTTATTTTATTTTTCTAATGCCCACAAGTGCCGCCCTGTAGATGAGTGCCGCCCGGGGCGGACCGCCCCCACCGCCCCCTAGCTACGCCACTGAGTCCACGGAAGTGTTAATATTGTATATTTCTCTAGACGACATGCCGATTGGGCAAAGAAATGCTATTCTATTAAAGCGCAGCTCAAATTCCTGAACTCTAAGGGGCCGTCCATAAATGACGTAACTCGATTTTGGCCGATTTCTACCCGCACCCCCCCTTCCTAGTCACACTCGTCACAAAAACTTAGACCCCCCTCCAATATGAAGTAACAAAGCTTTAGCCCACCTCCCCAAGAGCTATATTTTCTGATTGAAAATTAGTATATTGCAAATTAATTTTTGTGTCATTTAAAAAATATGTTCTAGTCTAAGTGTAAAGCTGCACTATAGTATCGTAACACATGGGAAGCCACTGAAAACGTCATTAAATAAATTTCCCGCAATCAAATATTTATGGGGAACTTTTATTTAATGTGACGTTTTTGATGGAACTTCCCATTTCTTAAACACCCCCTCCCCCTCTTCACACACCGTCACAAATGCGTGACCCACCCCACCTCTCCCCCTCCCCAGGCGATTGACGCCATTTATGGACAGCCCCTAAGCTGATTGAGATTAACTTTATTAGCATTATTAATAACTTGTTTAATTATTAAGGAAAATTCCAATTCTGATGTAATAAATCTGTCAAGTAAAATAAGCTTTTAAAATTGTTTATTTCGTGTCGTGGTTGTTGTTTTTAATTGATTCCTGACAATAATTTGAATTTAGTGTTTTCTGATTCTATTTATGATGCTAATTTATAAGGCGTTTTTATCCATCCGTGCCAAAAATTCATAAACCATAAGATATAAGAAGATAAAATACAATGTTAGGTGAATGCAGAGAGAGATAGAGATAGAGAGACAGAGAGAGAGGAGAGAGAGAGAGAAAGAAAGAAAGAGAGAGAGAGAGAGAGAGAGAGAGAGAGAGAGAGAGAGAGAGAGAGAGAGAGAGAGAGAGAAGGAACCTAGAAAAGGGACTGTATTTGATTGGGATTGTGTTCTAAACAAATTAACATTTTTAGAACGATGTTCAGCATTAATCAATACTTAACATAATTTTTAGCATTATTCAATACCTGGAGTACAATTTAACTTGTTTCTAAACCTATAACTGAAATTTAGCGTTATTTTATACACCAGAGCAAAATTTAGCATTTTTATACACCAGAGCAAAATTTGGTACTATTTTATACACCAGAGCAAAATTTAGTGCGATTTTACACACCAGAGCAAAATTTAGTGTTATTTTATACACCAGAGCAAAATTTAGTGTTATTTTATACACCAGAGCAAAATACACCAGAGCAAAATTTAGTGTTATTTTATACACCAGAGCAAAATTTAGTGTTCACGAAAGAAATGACACATTTGTTTGATGTTATGTCACAGTGTTCTTTTCATTTTATTTTAGAAGGGGAAGGGTGGTTTATTATATGTAATGGTCACTATGGCTTTCGTTGTTAATTATGAGCAAAAGCCACACTTTTCTCATGATTTTATAAACTTTGAATTGATATTTAAATTATTACCATCCATTCCAAGTTGTCTTTTCTATGTCTTTTAAAATACATCTCAACTTTAAATGTAATTTTCATGTGGATAATGTTTTCTTATTGAATGTTTTCTTTTCCACCTGCACATTCTTACTTGAGTGACGTCACGAAAGCAGGTAGGTTTAACATTGACACACATGTTTGGGAATCCTCCCCACTTCCGTGTGTGTGTGATGGAAGGTGGTGACGTTGTACAGGTGTGGGAGGGGGAGGTGGGAGTTCACACACGCCAACAGTTCAAACACCATGCTGGTTCACATCTCTATCGTTGTCACGTTGTGATAGAGTTATAACCAGGAAATGATGGCATCTCTATCGTTGTCACATTGTGATAGAGATATAAAAAGGTAATGATGGCATCAAACGGAATGGACATGAAAACACTAAACTATTACTCTTTATTTTAGAACCTCATCGACTTACACACAGAAAGTAACGTCTTTATCTGTTGGAATTTTTTATTTAGAAAAAATACCAACAGAAATACTAAATTCAAATCAATTAACAATTTTATTTACGTGAAATAAACCATTTCAAGAGACAATTCTATTTTTTAAAAAAATGTATTGGCCAAATATTTAAGCAATAAATTAAGTATTTAATAATAATAACAATAATAAATAGGTAATTTAATCATAGACAATCCTATTTACGCTATGATTAAAATATTTAATTAGTCACCTCCATTTACGAAATGAATTATCTATTTAAATACTCAGAATTATCTTTCCTAATTAAAATACGAAATCTTACCCAACTTTATTACCCCAGTAGACATAAAATTTAATTAGCCAGCTCCATTTACGCAATGAATACACTTTTCAATTAGCCACATGTAAATAAATACACAATGAATAAACGATTAATTTGCCAACTTTAACTACCAAATGAATAAATTATCTCACTAGACGATTCAAATTACGTAAGAAATAAATATTTATTCAGAGAATTTAAATGACCAAGGAATAAACTTTTTTTAAATTAGGGTGGTTGAGTGGCATGTGTGCTCGGTAGCCTTACCGATGGTCATGGGTTCGAATCACGGGGAAGGCAGGGATTTGTTCTCCGAGCAAAATCCAACCAACTTCGAATGGGTACCCCACACTAGTGTCACTGACACTAACCACCTAACCACGCCACTGCTGGCACTGACATTTACCCCCCTGACCACGCCACTGCTGGCACTGACATTAACCCCCTAACCACGCCACTGCTGCCACTGACATTAACCCCCCTGACCACGCCACTGACACTAACCCCCTGACCACGCCACTGACACTAACCCCCTTAACCCCTGACCACGCCACTGCTGGCACTGACATTACGCCACTGCTGGCACTGACATTAACCCCTGACCACGCCACTGCTGGCACTGACATTAACCCCTGACCACGCCACTGCTGGCACTGACATTAACCCCTGACCACGCCACTGCTGGCACTGACATTAACCCCCTAACCACGCCACTGACACTAACCCCCTGACCACGCCACTGACACTAACCCCCTGACCACGCCACTGCTGGCACTGAAAATAACCCCCTGACCACGCCACTACTGTAACTGACATTAACCCCTGACCACGCCACTGCTGGCACTGACATTAACCCCTGACCACGCCACTGCTGGCACTGACATTAACCCCTGACCACGCCACTACTGTAACTGACATTAACCCCTGACCACGCGACTGCTGGCACTGACATTAACCCCCTAACCAAGCCACTGCTGTCACTGACATTAACCCCTGACCACGCCACTGCTGGCACTGACATTAACCCCTGACCACGCCAATGCTGGCACTGACATTAACCCCTGACCACGCCAATGTTAGCACTGACATTAACCCCTGACCACGCCACTGCTGGCACTGACATTAACCCCTGACCACGCCACTGCTGGCACTGACATTAACCCCTGACCACGCCTCTGCTGGCACTGACATTAACCCCCTGACCACGCCCCTGCTGGCACTGACATTAACCCCTGACCACGCCACTGCTGGCACTGACATTAACCCCTGACCACGCGACTGCTGGCACTGACATTAACCCCTGACCACGCCACTGCTGGCACTGATACTAACCCCTGACCACGCCACTGCTGTCACTGACATTAACCCCCTAACCAAGCCACTGCTGTCACTGACATTAACCCCTGACCACGCCACTGCTTGCACTGACATTAACCCCTGACCACGCCACTACTGTAACTGACATTAACCCCTGACCACGCGACTGCTGGCACCTACTTTGACCCCCTAACCAAGCCACTGCTGTCACTGACATTAACCCCTGACCACGCCACTGCTGGCACTGACATTAACCCCTGACCACGCCAATGCTGGCACTGACATTAACCCCTGACCACGCCAATGCTTGCACTGACATTAACCCCTGACCACGCCACTGCTGGCACTGACATTAACCCCTGACCACGCCACTGCTGGCACTGACATTAACCCCTGACCACGCCACTGCTGGCACTAACATTAACCCCTGACCACGCCACTGCTGGCACTGACATTATCCCCTGACCACGCAACTGCTGTCACTGACATTATCCCCTAACCACGCCACTGCTGTCACTGACATTAACCCCTGACCATGCCAATGCTGGCACTGACATTAACCCCTGACCACGCCAATGCTAGCACTGACATTAACCCCTGACCACGCCACTGCTGGCACTGACATTAACCCCTGACCACGCCACTGCTGGCACTGACATTAACCCCTGACCACGCCACTGCTGGCACTGACATTAACCCCTGACCACGCAACTGCTGTCACTGACATTATCCCCTAACCACGCCACTGCTGTCACTGACATTAACCCCTGACCACGCAACTGACACTAACCTCCTAACCACGCCACTGCTGGCACTGACATTAACCCCTGACCACGCCACTGCTGGCACTGACATTAATCCCTAACCACGCCACTGCTGTCACTGACATTAACCCCTGACCACCCCACTGTTGGCACTGACACTAAACCCCTGACCACGCAACTGACACAAACCCCCTGACCACGCAACTGACACAAACCCCCTGACCACGCAACTGACACAAACCCCCTGACCACGCAACTGACACAACCCCCCTGACCACGCCACTGACACTAACCTCCTAACCACGCCACTGCTGGCACTGAAACTAACCCCCTGACCACGCCACTGCTGTCACTGACATTAACCCGTAACCACGCCACTGTCAACATTCCTAAATTGGGTAAACTTGTCAACACACCTGGGTTTTTTTTTTTTTTAAACAAAATCGGGGTTGGGGGGGGGCGAGTGAAAAGTCATTAAAAGTCCTGCACGAATTTAGGTCAGCTGAGTTACATGACTGACAGGCGAAGGCTAGCCACAAAAGTTTGAGTACCCCACAGCGTGAGATACATTTCCTGGGACGGCTCTCAAGACAATCAAAAGGTAAGATTGCCGTTAAAGTCCTGATAAACATGCTTCTCAGTGACAGGCAGTGTTGTCAACCCATATTAGTGCGCATGCACCTGGGTATTAGTTCATTCTTCGATCTGTTCACTGCCTACATGACTTGTGAGCCATTGGTTTAGTTCTGGTGATGGACGAAACTATTCTAAATAAACGATGCCTTGCGGATAAAAATTATAGAGACTTTGTAGGGTGGGGCTGTGGGGAGGGCGCCCTTGGGATTGTAATATGTTTTATCCAGATCAGAACACCCACGCGTGAGTCGCTTGACTAGACAAACTCTACAACCAAATAAAAACTATCTCTACCGTGTAATACGCCAACGTAAAAATATAACAATGACTCAAATTATATTGCTTAGCTGGTGTGTCGGCAGAGTTGACCCCGTCAAGTTTAGATGATGCATGAAGTAATTTGAGTTGTGACTATTCAGTGTTATGTATATGTATATATCAGAGGCGGCATTATGGGATGGGGAATGACGAGTAGGGCAACCGCTCAAACAATGAACCAAATGGGGCACCGGGATTTTTTTAAAACGATATAACGCCTACGCTCATATACACCTGTAGGCCCGACATATCTCACCATAGGCACCTTCTACACTTACACCTGTAGGCCCGACATATCTCATCATAGGCACCTTCTACACTTACACCTGTAGGTCCCACATATCTCATCATAGGCACCTTCTACACTTACAACTGTAGGCCCGACATATCTCATCATAGGCACCTTCTACACTTACAACTGTAGGCCCGACATATCTCACCATAGGCACCTTCTACACTTACAACTGTAGGTCCACAAATCTCATCATAGGCACCTTCTACACTTACAACTGTAGGTCCCACATATCTCATCATAGGCACCTTCTACAATTACAACTGTAGGTCCCACATATCTCATCATAGGCACCTTCTACACTTACAACTGTAGGTCCCACATATCTCACCATAGGCACCTTCTACACTTACAATTGTAGGCCCGACATATCTCATCATAGGCACCTTCTACACTTACAACTGTAGGTCCCACATATCTCACCATAGGCACCTTCTACACTTACAACTGTCGGTCCCACATATCTCATCATAGGCACCTTCTACACTTACAACTGTAGGTCCCACATATCTCACCATAGGCACCTTCTACACTTACAACTGTAGGTCCCACATATCTCATCACAGGCACCTTCTACACTTACAACTGTAGGTCCCACAAATCTCACCATAGGCACCTTCTACACTTACAACTGTAGGTCCCACATATCTCATCATAGGCACCTTCTACACTTACAACTGTAGGTCCCACATATCTCACCATAGGCACCTTCTACACTTACAACTGTAGGTCCCACATATCTCATCATAGGCACCTTCTACACTTACACCTGTAGGTCCCAGATATCTCACCATAGGCACCTTCTACACTTACAACTGTAGGTCCCACATATCTCATCATAGGCACCTTCTACACTTACAACTGTAGGTCCCACATATCTCATCATAGGCACCTTCTACACTTACAACTGTTGGTCCCACATATCTCACCATAGGCATCTTCTACACTTACAACTGTAGGTCCCACATATCTCATCATAGGCACCTTCTACACTTACAACTGTAGGTCCCACATATCTCACCATAGGCACCTTCTACACTTACAACTGTAGGTCCTACATATCTCATCATAGGCACCTTCTACACTTACAACTGTAGGTCCCACATATCTCACCATAGGCACCTTCTATACTAACAACTGTAGGCCCGACATATCTCATCATAGGCACCTTCTACACTTAGAACTGTAGGTCCCACACTTGACACTCGCCATATGTCGCTCGTACTGCTAAGACTGCCTCTGCCAATACCTAAATAAATACTGTATTTTGGAATTAAATTTTACAAAATACCGTGATTTTTAAAGGTATTAACATACAGAAAGATTAGAGTACTGTTATTGTATCTGATCTGATGTGCGTACCCCCCCCCCCAGTGTTTGATGTTCAAATTCTCAAGGCTGAGAACTCTATATGATCACATGTCTCAGTTCATTTATTGTGTTGTTTGTGAAATTTTATGAGGTCTTTCCGCTGTTCCGGGACCAAAATAACACACGAAAAAAAAACTAACCCATAAAATAAAAAGTTATTATTATACTCTCTGTCTTTGTAAAATAAGTTCGCCACGAGTCAATGTCACTCTCTTCTGTCACTTCCTTCCGCTTATCTTCGTGAGTCTCGGTGCGACGCAAAATAGTGCGAGTTCGCAATACTACAGTTTGCAGTAGACTGAGGTTGCTTTGAAAGTCAAAGCTCAAAAAAAATATAAAAAATAAACGTAAAAAATTGTTTTTAAAACGAAAATTTGATTAGATCACTTTTATCGTCGCCACGAGTGCGCCTGCAAAGTTTCAGCTCTATTGTTCACGGGAAAAGGGTTAAAAATCTATAGCAATGTTTTCGCGACACAATACGAGTTAAAATAAAGGAAGTAAAGAAGTTAACTTTTGCAAAGTTATGCTTCGATAATTTAGAATGTAGAAAACATTGGGTTTTCTAAAACATTGGTATGGATTGTAACTTTATATATGGCAAGCATTGTGTGTAACCTTAGATAGTATTGAGTAACAATATAATTTAGTATATTTAAAACTCCACTCTGTGTTTAAGTCTCAGTTAGATCGTATCATTCACTAATTTATATTTATCAAACTCACATGTTGAATATATATATTTTTTTAAATCTAAAGAGGAGTACAAAACTAAGATTTGAAGAGACGCAATTGCTAGGCTATCAGTGTTGACAATAATTTTTTTTTTTAAAAATGATTAAATATTTAGAATATTAAAAATAAAAATCGGTTAAGTCGCGGTATTCCACGGCTCTCAATACACAATCAAGCGAAGCCTGGAGAATTTAAGAATAAATTATGTAAATTTCTCCTCACATACCATGACCACCACCTTAAGACACAATTACGTAATCTCACGATACGAGCTGGTGATTTTCTCTAAGATCTTATAGTGTATGTTACAGACTCTCCTTCTACGCAGAAGATCGTTGCGTCCTACGCTTATCCATGGTTGATGTCTAGTCTTGCATTTTTATGAGAGTTTTTTTTTCTGATTGAATCAGGCAAGTCATTCCGCGTCTGATTTCCGGACGGAAAGAAGGAGAATTTGTATTGCGGGTCGTCAAGAAACGATTATAACAACAATTAAGAGACGTAAGATGGCATGGTCGGTCATGTACTGCGACCAGGGGCAGATTAAGACTGCACGGGGCCCCGGGCTGCAATCAAGCGGGGGCCCTAGCCCTAACCAGCCAGCGTCCCTTAAAATAAAATGATTGTTAACAGCTAATATATGACTGTAACTAAATATTAATAATGAAAAAAAAAAAACGAACATGAAGAAATAACTGTTTGAAGTGTTTGCGGTATGTTACAATTGAGTGTGAGCGGAAATTGTCTAATATAAGAAATTTTAAAAATATAAACTATATTTTATACTATGCTCTCTAAGTGAGCCAATTAAATCAAGTTTTATCGATTATTAAGACTGAATCGCAAACAGTTGTATATAATATATATAATATTTTTATTTATTTATTTATTTTATTATATTGTCAAGGGTTTGTGCAAACATTTGTACAATTTTATTATAAAATATAAAAAGTTTGGGGGCCCCGCTCAGCCCCCCCCCCCTTTAATCCGCCATAGACCGCGACATATACCTTGACAAAAATTATCCTTCAAGGCACTGTAGAAGGTGGCCAGCGAAAAGGTTGACAAGTGAAAAGCTGGCTTGGCAACATAAAGGAAGGGACATGGATGGGATTGAGGGAATTATTGGCCGCCGCTGAAGATAGTCAACTGTGGAGATCGTTCTGTTGATGTGTCCAAGCCCNCCCCCCCCCCCCCCCCCAACGACTGCAACGGTCACAGGACTGACGATGATGATCTGGAAACTATATATTATTTTTTTTTTAAACAACTATTGTGCCGTTTGTTTTGTTTACAACTTTGAATTATCCAGGCTCCGGAGGGCTGCGTTTTGGTGTTCTAAAGAATTTTCTTGAATGAACCTTTGCAACCGTCAACGATATAAGCGCACCCCAAAAACGATAATCTTTACATGTGTTTAGAAACCAAATTGTACCGCTAGAAAGAGGAAGTTTTGAACTCAACCCCACAACTCCTCGCCACCCCCGCTCAAGAGGTACATAGCTTGTTGTTAAGTATATAGCTTGTTAATATACCAGACTGACCTAGATCTTTTCCGCCCAACTCTCTTTTCATACTTAACAAATGTACATTTGGCAGAAACAAAAGAAATTGAGGTGTCGATGGAGGCGTAAGGTTCCTCCACTCCATATTCTAAGGACGCTGCCTCCTTCACTTTATAAGATACAAAAGATTGCGGGGTCGGATATGGCTTGCGGGTCACACCCGGATATAAAGCCTCGGTTTCGATACGAAGACAAGTATTTACCGCATTTTTACGTCATCAAGTCTATTTCTGGATTAACTGTTTTTGCGATTTGGAGACAATAAAAGGGCACGAACTTCTGTTTGGAGCTAAGATTACTAACAACTTGTGTCAACTACATCAGGTGAGTTATCTGAACTTGAATTTTTTTATTTGACTAATTTATTTACAAAACTCTTATCCCATAGATCTACATAAGGGGTGGCCAGACCTGTACTAAATGAGAGCCATTAAAAAATATTTTAAAAAATCATTGAGAGCCGCATCAATGCTCTGTGGGTCATTAAACCTGGCTTGGAAATCTTCCAGTAATTCTAGTTAAATATCTTTCATAGATTGTTAGAGAGCCGCAATGTTAACACAAGGGAGCTGCATGCGGTTCCCGTCCCGCGGTTGGGCCACCCGTTGCCAAAGAGCATTGACAAGGGTTGACGATGTAATACTTGAAAATCTTCTGAAAAAAAAAATTTGATAGCCTCGAAATCTTTATTGGCATTTACATACTTCAATGGATATTTTAAAAATCAAAAAAGCGTTTTTACTTTGCTATACTGGCATCTCAAGTATGTCTTTCTTATTATTAATATTTTGTAAAAAAAAAATATATTTACCGGACAGATCTTTAATTGACACATTTTATCAATTCTAGCAATGACGCGCTGATGAAACTTTATAATTGATGGCTCATCCACGATCAATTTTTTTCCAACTCGATGTCAAAATGTTTTGCGCTCTTCTCAAATTAAAAAAATATATTTTTAAAAAAAATTACTGAAAAGTTCTATAAAAAAGTTTTTAAAATTGCAAAATTTAAGTGTATTTATAATATTTAGACAAAAAGCCATTTTTAAAAAATAATAATTAAAATGTTAACAATTTTGAAAGCGGAATACACTGAGAAAAATGGTAGTTAAAATAATCAATTATATATTTAAGAAGATCAAGATTAAGTTATTAAACTGAAGAATTCTTTAAAGGTTATTTTTTTATTGCAAAAAAACATGTTCGTCTTTGAAACCTATTCAATAAAATGACGCTTTTGTGGTCGAGACAACAGAAAGCTATACATGTAGCGAAGTTAATGTTTTCATTAAAACATATTTTACAGTAACGCTATGATTACGTTTACCAACTTCCTTAACTCGTGCAGTCTCACCTTTAACATTTAGTGTAGGTCCTCCTTCTAACTGTATGGTTTTAAATTATTTTTAAATTATTTTTCTTCAGAAAAACTAACAATGTCGCTGAAGTTTTTGTTAGCGGCCATCATGGTTGTGTTTGTCACGGCACAAACAGTGGATAATGTCGTCAACAGATGCCCTCAGCCCACGGCTTCGAACCCAAACCCACCGGCTTTTCTATACGCACATCCTGATGACTGTACACGTTTCGTCACGTGCTCAAATGGAGCGCCTAAAGTGATGTCATGTCCTCCTAAAACCAGGTTCAGTGACGAGTTCCAGACTTGTGCATGGGAGGGAAGTCATTACGACACTTGCACACGTGAGTTACAATCCCTTGCTCATTAAAAAAAAAATAATAATAAATTAAAAAAATTAAAATAGTTATTCTCACTTTGCAGGGCCACCGCTAGAAATGTTTGGGCCCCTGACAACTGGGTATATTTGGGCCCCTCTGGGCTCCACCTCGTGCCTGAAGCCTTTTCCAAGGTCCCCATAGGTCAAAAACCTTGAAATATGTAAATAAAACGACCGATATGTAGCTTATTCGACAGCAATCATGCTGGCTGATTTCATGAATACCAATACCATAGTTGGACAATTGAACCTACTCGCAAATAAAAGTTTGACTGCAAGTAGGAAAGAAGCGAAAGGAGATGGCGGGATTGAAATAATACCTTAATGAGATAGGCTTATGCAACGGGTTACTTAAAATGGTACAATTATATCAAAGCTATAATTAGGGGGTAACATCTGGGTATTTTTTAAAAATATGCTCTAGTCTAACTATTAAAAAATAATAACCCCCTTTCAGACCATAACGGTCTATGGGGCAAGTCAATAAGCGTTCAAATACTTCATTAAGCCACCAGTAACCAGCAAGGGATTGCTTGGCTAGCACAATGCCCCGAAGGGGGCGGGGTGGGAGCTTGCCAGCATCGAGACTAGAGACCGTGACTCTCTTTTGCCTCTGTTCGACAGTTTAGCGCGCTACCGTTAGACCACCGCATCCCATCCTATTAAGGTTATCTAAATGGTGTACAATCGGTATGGTAAGGTAGGATTCTGTATTTATACACTAACATACTGACTATATCAGTAGTTGGCAATTCCTGGCGGAATGTTGATGGAAAGAAAACATCTTCAGATTTAGGAGAGATATTAGGTTAAAGAGAATCGTTGTGTTAAAAGAATTTAGCAATTACATTTTTGGATTTCAATTCCTTATCTCTGTTTCTCCCCGTTTTTCTTTTCCCGTAACTTTTGAGAACCAGACTAGCATCGATTCATTTAATGTTCTACTTTCATCTGTTTTGCACATAATGATAAATGTTAAAATAAGTAACAACTTACTTAGAAAAATGGTGTCTCAACTAACCTTGTAGGTAGTTAGCCAAGAAATATAAATATTGTTATAAAAACCTTAAACATATTTCATTTTCAATGGTTAGCTCTAAGATTTCTAAAAAAAACACTTATTTCATCTTTTTATCGCGAACAAGAGTCGAGTTATTTATTTATTTATTTATTTATTTATTTATTTAAAATAGTTTTTCTTTAGTGGATTTTTTGAGCCCCTTAGATCTATATTTTGATAAACTTATATATATATTTTGAAAAACCATTTTTTAAACTTTTGACCCATTTTGCCAATAACATTTTTATTTTTAAAGATAATAGCACACAAAAAAATTCAAAGGTCGTGTTGGTACAGAATATTTTAAAAGTTTAACAAATAATTTGTCTCAAGCCAAATTTTAAAATTAAAAAAAAAAAAAAGCAAAATTTTAAGATTAAAAAAAATTACTTGAAGTCATTTATTTTCAGTAAATAGTAAAAATAAAATAAAGAATACACCTGCTGCAAAGAATTTAGAAACTATATAACTATAAAAGAATATCAACCATAATTTAGTGTTAAGTTTGGTTTATAATAAATATACTAATAATATTTTTATTACCGTTAACAGTGCTAACAATAGCAGTGTAAATCAAAAACAATTTTTATTGTTATTGCCAAAGTCGATGACTGGGATATGGCGTTCGGAACTTCTACTAGTTCCCAGAAAAGTGTAAACTGACAGTGTTGATGTTTTTAATCAATCAAATATAACACAACGCTAACTCATATTTTAAAGGTTTAAATAACTAAAAAAAAAAGGTATATAGAATCTAAGACATTTACAGCTATTACCGGAATTACCGGGTCGTAAAAGAGAAAGAAAAATAAATTTCAATGTTTACATACCCTCAAATAAGTGAGAGAATCACCGGAAGACATATATGTGACGTATTTGATGACTAAATTATATTATTTGTAGAAAACTGTGACGTAAAAATCGAAATTCCGAGAAACACCTTAGCGAACAGTTCATTGTGCAGAAAAGTTTTTACGTCAATTTTCATTGTAAGCTGAATTTTAAAACTTCTTGTTACATGTAACTTGAATAATTGTCCGTATATATATCAACGCGCACAGCACCAGCATTAAAAAAAAAGAATCAAGCGTGGCTGAACGGGCCTCCTTTCCGTTGGGGTCCCTGAATAAATTCCTCGATTCACCCCCCGGGCAGCGGCCCTGCGTGATGATTTGATAGATTACTGAAACGAGAGAGCGCTTCTATTCCACAGAAATAAAATATTAAAAATTAAGTGAATGAATGGAACTTTAATCATCCAGTTGTAACTTGTTAATTCAAGCACATGAATGAATGGCTTCAATGATAGTTTTAGCCAACTCAGTGTAAATGTTTACCAAAATGTCAACTTCATTGTATTCAAAACTTGCAAGATTGACCTCCGACAAAATCCCAATCTAAAATGTAGTTATCACATAAATTTCAAGACATTGTCTTAAATCCATATATTAAATATTGTGGACGATTTTTAGGTCAACGATTTATACGAATGTTGGTCAAATACATATGATTTGGTTATACTCGGTGGTCGAGGGGCGGCGCGCTCGACTGGCGTACCGATGGTCACGGTTCGAAAAACGATTTATTTCCGCTGCTTAGGGCGTCTCTGAGTCACCTAGCTCCGAATGGGCGGCTGGGTAATGCGTGGAACCCTCATAGCTGTGGTCTGGGAACTCTGCATCACTTGCCAACAGATCATCCGTCATGGTCTGTGGACGCAGTTATCTTTGGCATAGAAGGAGCGTCTGTATAGATAAGATAAGATAAAATAAGATAAGAGAGCCCCTGTCGAATACAGTTAATTGAACGGGATTACTAGAGGCACAATCAATGGAAATTGCTTATTTCAAGAACACACTATTTCTGAATAAAAAAAATTCTTCTTAAATCCTTGTACCATCCACCGTCGCATGTTTACTTTGCCAAACCTTGACAACCAGAATTTTTTAACACGAAAATGACAACATGTGTTATGTTATATGGAACAACACTTTCGGCTCTTCCTCTGCATGCGACTTTTGTTTAAAAGTTACTAATATCACGAGAAAAACTTTAAGCGTGTGTAATAAAGAAATATAAAAATAGCTATTAGTCTGGTGCACCGAAACAAATATATATATATATATATATANGTGTGTGTGTGTGTGTGTGTGTGTGTGTGTGTGTGTGTGTGTGTGTGTGACGAATGACCCTCGGTGGGGTCGACCAATCAGTTTATGGTTTAGCAAACGGTGGAGGTGAAGAGAGGGGCAACACTGGTTCGTGCGTTTACTTGCGTTGCTCCTTCACAGAATTAAGTATGATTCGTTTGTGGAGTGGTTATCACGTCTGCCTTACACGCGTTCCTGGGTGAAAGCTCATTTTTTAATTTTTTAAAATGTGTGTTTGTGTCCGTTCTTTTTTCCCTTCTTTGAGAACATGGCGCTAGGGTTAACCAATCACAGATTATGGCTGGAAAGCTAGGGTGTGAAGGGTAGTGGGCAGGGAAACCGCAGTGCAAATGTCTCGAGACCAACAACGTGTCGGTGGTCATCTTGTAATATGTTAAATATGTGAACGTCCTTTCTTAACCACACAGGAGACAACGCTGTACGTGAATGTTCAAGGGGAGCTACTCTCATCGGCCATCCAAAAATCTGCCAGAGATATTACAACTGTTCTGACAAAGCTCAGAGGCCAGGAAGGAGTTTCCTTGGTGCCTACGAAGTAGAATGCACATACCCGGACCTCTTTGACATTATGCAGAAGAAATGCGTGCCTTTCAAACAGGCTTATTGTGGCCCATTCAGAGAGGCAGACAGCAGTCCATGTAAGTTATTTGTCCCCAATGGTAGCATTTCATTCAACTAAAGGCTAAAGCCTATTTACAAGAAAAGAAAATGATGGTTGAAGTTAAGTATCAAACATTTTTTTAAAAAAATCTTTTTTGTAGGTGATTACGTCCAAAACGAGTGTGATAGTGGCAATTGTGCACCTTGTGGTTACCGTCTGGGATCATGTGTGGGACTACCTGACGGATTGAATGTAAGTTGATAATCTGATATAAATCTCGTTACGTTGGATCAGTCTGGCACACAGATAAGACTTGAGGCTGGTTACACATTGCTCGATGCGACATCGAGCCGAGGCCCGTCCAACACTGGAGGCTGTCATCAAAATAAGTTTAGGTCTCTTAAATAGAACAAAGTGTTGTATTTATTAAGTTTTAAAAAAGACTTTTCAAGCTCATTTACCATAGTCTAGAAGCTTCTTTTGAAGCCATGAATTTTAGGCTGATAATAACACTCCACAAAATGACGGTTAGGAATAATCCGCAAACCATAGAGAAACTAAGGCATGTACTTCACATCTGTATTTGATTTTAAATATTTAAAAAATTAAATTGAAAAAAAATTAAATCACTCATTTAATGTAATTTGAAACCCTTTATCATTTTTAAGAAACGCAATTTATACTTATTTTTTTATTATCACATTTTACACTTATTTCCCGAATGAAAATTGTATTACGCAAAAAACTTGGGGTATCTTTTAGAATCAAGCATAGATGTTTGGAGAATTTATCAATTTTGAATTGGGATGGGCAGAGCAACATGTAGTTTGACAGGCATAATACAAATATGGTCAAATTAAAGCATAAAAATTGTTTTAATTATTATGGAAATTAAACTAAAATTCATGAGGCTATTGTTATTTTTAATTTTTTAAAAAAAATTTCTAATTCTTTGACTTTGATGTGCCAATAATTATTGCCATGACAGTATTAAAATGATATTTATAATCAGAACTTTAAAAAATACCATGTACAGTAGAATCATGACTAACTCATGTACAACAAAACTGTTTTATATGTTTAGGCTCGTGTTTATCGAGAATGGACACCCTATTACGTTAGGTGTGACACAGGAAGAACAATGGAGTTTGAACTTTATTGTTCCATGCACTTAACCGGAACCCAGGCCATCTTCCACCCAATCAAACGCCAGTGCGTGTCTAAATGGGAGGTGCCAAGGAGCTTAGGATTCGGACTGGCCCCGACTTGTGATGGCAAAGCCAACGGGAAATATCGAGTTGATGAGAGGGCCGATGTCTACTACAGCTGTCCAAGGGCGGAGGTTTCCTACTGCTATAATGGGGCTCTATTTGATCCGATCAGCCAGCTTTGTGCAGAACAACGTACTCACGCCTAGAGAACACACTGTGTTGTCATAGGCTCTTGATGCCATGTTTGAGGGAAATCCAAATGTTTAAAAAATTTGCACAATTTTGTTCTAGGGTGAAAAGTGATAAAAGTATCTTAGAATGGGGCAGGACTATGATCACGTATCAAGTGGTTTTTAAAAAAAATCTTAAACTATAAAATGGAAATTATATTTTCAAATATGTAAACAGACACTTACTTTACCAATAAAGATTTTAGTGTTCCTTTTAATACATAATCTCAATAAAATTACGCCCAGGAATGTTATCTTTAGCTAAGGGCAAATACACAGCAACTGATTATTTGGACCGAGGAAGTGAATTTTATAATCAAGAGAACTTTGTTAAATTATTTAGCATTGTTTTGAATCATTCAGTCTCATCTTACATCCAACAACAATCAGAGTATTATCTATCATCAATCAAGGATCCCTACAATATTTACTTTCACTGCTCAAATTCGTGATATTTTCAAAGCATCTTTTGTTTGATAAATTTTTATTAAATAAAATTTTCATCAAATAATAAAATTTTGTTTATTCCATTCAAATATCCCCCCCCCCCCCCAAACCCAATCTTTATTTGAATCCTCGACATCAATAGTCGCACAGTGATCAATGTTTAATTATGAAACTAACGATTTGAAGATTTTTGTGAAGTTCAACTTGATTTTTTAAAATTTAATATGGATTTGTTATATGATTCGGTTAACGCGTACATTCGTCTATGCAGAAAATAACTGTGTAAAGATGCCAAATGCCTCATGTCGTTGTCCTATGCTATTAATTAGCACTATATTGAGAATAACTGTGTCAATATCCCAAAACGGCACATCACTTGCATCCGCAACAAATATAAAGAAATCGTACATAATTGTTTCTTAAATGGCACGCCAGCATGGTCTGTGCACAAAAGAAGGCGGGACGCAATAATCTTGTAGATGAGAATCCGTAATGCAAAAATGTAAAAATACAAAGTTAAAGAAGAAACTCTAAAATAGTATATCCTCTTCACAATTTTAATAGAACGTGAATTGAAGTCTGGCCCCTTACAATTATAACAAAGTTTCATCAATTATGAGCCCATGTATATTAAAACAGAGGCGTCACTAGTGTTGGTGTCACCCAGTGCGGTAGGGTAGCTTACGGTGTCACCCCATATACCCCCCCACCCCGAGTCTGCCAGAGCTGAATAACGGAACAAAATAGAACTTAACATTTTACATCATCACCCCTTGTGATGATGTCACACGGTGCGATCTACCCCCCCCCCCACAGCATGCCCATAATGTTGCTTCTGTCTCAGTGTTTTAGCTATCGTTAGATCAACGATGAGCCCTTTTATCGTATGTGGGTGTTCAAATACGTCGAATAAATAGAGGGAGAAGGGTTGGTGTGGGGTGACATTGTCTGAAAACTGTTGAATACTTTCGTTTGCAGCACAGAAAGGTAGGTGGGGCGGGAAATTTCACCTCTGGTGGCACGTTCACTAGCTACGCCACTGCCAATCTGTTACCTTTCTTATGTGCAGCTCTAAAGTTGTATTCTGCCAAGAAAGCATTGTTACAGTAAATAAGCTTGCAAAAAGCTATGTGTTCTGAGAAATTTCAAATTAGAAGACTGAAGTTAAGAATAACATCGTCGCTCCGCAGAAGGTCTCAAACTTTCTTACACCACCACATAATAAAAAAATTAGCATCTTGATTATCAAAAACCAGACTTTTTCAAACTTCGGCACACAAACAGTGTCATGTCATACAGTGTCATGTCACACAAACAGTGTCATGTCACACAAACAGTGTCATGTCACACAAACAGTGCCATGTCAAACAAACAGTGTCATGTCACACAAACAGTGTCATGTCACTTAAACAGTGTCATGTCACACAAACAGGGTCATGTCACTTAAACAGTGTTCATGTCACACAAACAGTGTCATGTCACACAAACAGTGTCATGTCACACAAACAGTGTCATGTCACTTAAACAGTGTCATGTCACACAAACAGTGTCATGTCACACAAACAGTGTCATGTCACACAAACAGTGTCATGTCACACAAACAGTGTCATGTCACACAGTGTCATGTCACACAAACAGTGTCATGTCACACAAACAGTGCCATGTCACACAAACAGTGTCATGTCACACAAACAGTGTCATGTCACAAAGACAGCGTCATGTCGAGAAAGTAAAAAAACATCTTCCGGGAAGAAGCTTGAAAAATATTCCTCAGCATAAATAGAAAATTTGACCCAGTTCACTACGCAATGTATTTGAGTCCCTATAATCTTTGAAATACGTGGAAGAAAATTGTGTCGCCTGATGATTAGATTTGGCAGCCGCCCCCCCCCCCC
>MUZC01000479.1:178581-203730 GCA_002072015.1 Radix auricularia
ATTGTCAACATTCGTGTTAATTTGAGCCATGTTGCGGTAGACAATTGGGAAAGAAGATGCAAATCTTGGAGAATCGAGTTTGACAGAAGATTAGACGACATCGGAGGATGCCTTCGAGAATGAAAAAGAGATGCAGAACTTTCTCCATAAGAAGAAATTGCACCTGCTATGAACAGCGAAATTGATAAACCCCAACAGGAGATATCAATACGGATTTTACGTCTTAAACAATCTAAACAACACATTTGGATTTTTACTAGTTTCTAGACGTCAAATCTCTTCTTGCTGAAACAAAAGTCGATACGCTTCGTTATAATTGCTTAGATTTTGCTAATTTCTACGAATTGTGAACATGAAATCAAATACTAAAAAAAGATGCTCAGTACCCGGACTGAAATTCTACCGGAAACTACTTTGGATCTTCTCGATTTTATTGTTTCATATGGAGATGACGTATTTCCGAATCTGCGCATTTCACTTCAAATACTTCTAAAATGCTGTTTCAACTAAAAGCTGTGAGCGGTCCTTCAGCAAAGTAAACCTTATTTTGTCTTAATTACGTGCTTCAATGGATCAAGATCGTCTGGATGATCTTGCACTCCTTAGCATCGAAAGAGAACACTTGAGAAAATCAATTTTAACAGCGAGATTGACGACATTCAAATCAAGGAAGATCCATTTATTTTAGATTATGTCTATTCGAGTCATGTATAATTAGTAGAGTATTTTTTTTCAAATAAATTGTTTATAATCGTATAGAGAATTATGAGTCTGTATTGTATTTCATTAAAATATCATTTGCTTCAAAAAATGAACCATATAAACCGTAAAATTTCAAATTTTTCTTGGGGGCTCAGTGAGCCCCCAGAATTTTTCGGTCCGTCAAGGGGCGCAGAATTTGTGTCTTGCCCCCGGGCGCACATGACCCTAGCTACGCCACTGTCTTCATTTAATTGAAACTTAATGTTTAAAAAAAAAATTTAAACCCATTCTATTGGATAATTTATCCCTGTTTTATTGCTGAACTTTTCGGGAAGGTTTGCTGGTAGAGTTATTGGATAGAAGCCATCTCATCGATATCTGACCATGGCTCTAACTGCCCACTGTCCACCCGATGGTCATTGATGACATCAGTTTTTTGTCAGTAGAGTGATGAGAGAAACAAAGTGACAGTTTTAGTCCTTGGTTTAAAAAATATGTTTTAGACTGCTATCAGTCCTCTAGATTAATATAGTTTTATTTGTTTTTGTCTACTCATTCGTTGAGGAAGGGTTTTTGCCGAAACGTTCGTTGTCCCGGGTCTGTTTGTCATACTCTAAACATAACCATGTTTTAGGAATATTTTTTAGTCATTAATACTTAGTGAATCTCATTGTATATTTAACAATCCACATCAATGACATCATGGCCGTAATTTTGTGTTTAACTTATAGACCTTACGACGTAAACAAGCATTAGCTCAAGTTTTGTTCCATAATCTTTTCTAAAGAGTCGATAAGATGTTCTATTCTATTCACATAACTAAGGGATATATTCTAGAGTTGTTTTTTATGCTATAACCTTCGATCTTAAGGATTATACACCACCCTTAAAGATTCATTAAGAAATTAGGTCATCACATTAATTTTAAAAAATATTAAAGCGAAATTCGGGGATTGCTTTAGTTTGTTGATGGCTGATTATGGAATACGTTTCTAGCTAGGATTTATGGGATGTGGTCTCTTGAACATTTAGATTATATAAATAAACAGGCAAGTGTGGAAACAGTCAAAACTTACGAACCTACTAAAATAAGATTTAAAAACAAATTCTTATCTTATCTTAGATATACAGACGCTCCTTCTATGCAGAAGATAATTGCGTCCACAGACCATGAGAGATGATCTGTTGGCAAGTGATGTAGCGGTCACAGGCCACGGCTATGGGGGTTCCACGCATTACCCCAGCCGCCTAACTATTGTCTAGTTAGGTACCCATTCGGAGCTGGGTGACTCGGGGACTCCTCAGGCCCCGAGAACAAATCCTCACCTTCGTGTGGATTCGAACTCGTGACCATCGGTATGACAGTCGAGAGCGCTACCTCTCGACCACATTTAATATGTTTTCAGAAAAAACAAAACAAACTAATTTAATATTGTTTACTTCGGTTTTTTTAGAAGATTACGGCAATATCGTCTGTTCTGGGGCAGCTGGTCTGATTCCCCACCCACAAGTCTGTCAGAGATATTACAACTGTTCCGACACAACACCACGACCAACTAGAAGCTTCTTTGGGCCCTATGAACTCGAATGTCAGTATCCCCAGTTGTTTGACAAAGTGGAGTTGAGATGCAAGTCTTTCAAAACTGCCAAATGTGGGGCCAACAGAAAGGCCGGCAAAGATGCTTGTAAGTCATTAAAACATATTAAAATAAATCTAATAGTACACGTTTTTTTAAAATGTGAATTAAATCAAAATAACTCTTCATTTGGAAGTAATTTTTGGTGTATAAAATTACAGGTGATTACTTTGCCAATCTCTGTGGAAGTGCTCATTGCCAGGAGTGCAGCAGCAGATTGCCCTCATGTGTTGGCCTAAAAGATGGCAAGAATGTAAGTAGGGCGCTTAGACAAGGGAGATTTATTGACCCTTGGGATTGGCATTGTTCTGAACTCCTGTATGTTTACCTTTTCTCAATGGGTCATTTTTAAAAGTATTGGTCAGTAGGAGTATTCTGAGAAATAGTAAAAATACATTTAAATAACGGAAGCGAATTAACTAATTAAAAATGTATTTTGTGATCCTTCTCAGTTTAATATCAACTAATAGCTAAAGATTGATTGGCTCCAATAACCAAGTCAATTACACAGTATCAGTTTACGCAAGTTTAGGCACCTGGCCAGAAAAGCCAGCTAAAAATTTTCTTTATTTGGACTTTAGATCATCGTACAGGAAAATTGCATCTTACAGTGCGTTCCATTCCTCTCAGTCCTAATCTCTATTTTCTATTTGGTCTCAGGTCATCACATCCTTCGGTTGGTACCAGCTGATCCCGGGGTGGCGAAATTTATTTATATCCTAATGAAAATATTGGCACACAAATTAATATTGTTGCATACCGACTAAGCCACAAATGGGCAATTGTTATGGCTCGGGGGCTACTTTTTGGTACCGGATTTTAGCGGTGGGCCGCCCCGTTTTAAATATTATACCAAAAAATATCTGTGTTTCCGTTCTTCATGAAACACACAGATTTTGTCACCAATTTTTCACGCTTTTTTTCTTAGGGTTCATGATTCTATTTAATGAAGAAATTTTTAAAAATTATCCATTGCAAAGATAAAAAATTGAAATAATAACTGACCAACCAGAAAACGCATGTTTACACTGCCTGCATACTGACATTGCCGCTCTGAAAGAAAGAAAAAAAAAGACGAACTCATGGTTGTCAACAAGAAGCAAGTCACAAAAAGTCCTCGGTGGACACATACCACTCTGTAGCGCGCCGCACGGCACCGAAGTTTTTCCTACTCCTGCCAAACTGCGGTATAGCTAATCTTTAATGATAAATATAGTGTCAAATTGGGCTCTGTGCTATATTTATTCTATGTGTTACATAATGTAGCAACTAGCCACGCCCTCATATTTCCTTTCTAACTCCATACTAATGCTACAAGTCCTTTTGTCGTTTCTACTAAACATTTTGCGAAATTTATGAGTTTTAATTTGTAATATGCACGCAAAGGATTAAGTATGACAGGCACGTGATAAGTTGTGAACAGTTATGAGTGTCACGTGATTAGTTGTACACTGTTATGACAGGCAGGTGATTATGTGTGCTGTTATGAGTGTCACGTGATTAGTTGTACACTGTTATGATAGGCAGGTGATTATGTGTGCTGTTATGACTGGCAGGTGATTATGTGTGCACTGTTATGACTGTCACATGATTAGTTGTGCACTGTTATGACAGGCAGGTGATTATGTGTGCTGTTATGACTGGCAGGTGATTATGTGTGCACTGTTATGACTGTCACATGATTAGTTGTCCACTGTTATGACAGGCAGGTGATTATGGGTGCACTGTTATGACAGGCAGGTGATTATATGTGCACTGTTATGACAGGCAGGTGATTATGTGTGCACTGTTATGACTGTCACATGATTAGTTGTGCACTGTTATGACAGGCAGGTGATTATGTGTGCACTGTTATGACAGGCAGGTGATTATGTGTGCACTGTTATGACAGGCAGGTAATTATGTGTGCACTGTTATGACTGTAACGTGATTAGTTGGGCACTGTTATGACAGACAGGTGATTATGTGTGCACTGTTATGACTGGCAGGTGATTATGTGTGCACTGTTATGACTGTCACATGATTAGTTGTCCACTGTTATGACAGGCAGGTGATTATGGGTGCACTGTTATGACAGGCAGGTGATTATATGTGCACTGTTATGACAGGCAGGTGATTATGTGTGCACTGTTATGACAGGAACACGATTAGTTGTGCACTGTTATGACAGCCACATGATAAGCTGTTCACTGCTGTGACAGTCGTAGGTCATTAAAAACACAGCTACATTCTCCACCCTAGTCTATTACAATACTTTCTAATATCTTTGTTTCGAGAGTATGAACTTGCCTCGTAACTTTGAAAATATCAACTATTTATCAAAGAACATACTTTTGTCATATTTCATCATAAAATAATTACATGGGTCACCATTTTTTTAAATGTCCTAAAAAAATTATATTTATTATTTCCAAATCAGGTGCATCCTAACAGGGAATGGACTCCGTACTACATTGTTTGTGACAATGAGAGACTGATAGAATCTAAGACATGTGACAGACATAAGTCCACAAACACAACTGGTTTCTTTTCCCCTTTGACAAAGTCGTGTGTCTCTGTCTGGGAGGTTCCACAAAGCACAGGTTACGGCTTGGCTCCCACATGCACAGGGAAAGTAAAAGGATACTACCTGACCAGTGAAAGGTCAGACGTATACTACAGATGTCCTAAAGAAAAAGTTCTCTATTGTCCAGCTGGTAAAAATTTCAATCTTGCTCAAGGAAAATGCCTTTGATTTTATGTCTTTTAAAACTTTTCTTGTCTATAGTTAAAGCATTGAATAAATGAGATTCTCGTTTAGAAATATTTTTTTTGCCTCTTAATAATTATAATAAAACCTAATAAGATATAATGTAATTCGCAAATTATGAATAAATACATGTTGTAATGATTAAATTGAGATTTAAAAAAATCATAACTATACCCTATCAAATTCAATTATTTAAGAAAATGATACTTAAATCATAAATGAATTGAGAAAACTGTTATTCATTAAACTATGTTCTTCACATTGTTGATTGCTGGAAAATGAATTATTTTTAGACTAATATTTCAACTCTTAAAGTCAAGTTAATCAAATCTAAAATGTAATTAATATGCTATGAATGTTTCTTTTTATTTATATGTATTGTTGTTTCCATGTAAAGCGCTGTGAGCCTGGCTCCTTGCTGGGATACAGCGCTATATAAATTATCATATTATTATTATATTATTATTATTATTAATTTATATATGCGCTTGTGTAAACAGGCAAATAAACATTTCACAGTAATAAACTATTTTGGGTGTTTTATTTTTAATTTAATTTTTACCTATTGAAAAAAATAACTACTATCTTTCTCGCTCTAATTTTTAGTCATTTTCACAGTTCTTTCAATCTTTGTGAAAATTACTAAGATATTTTTATTTCCTGTTTAAAGAAACTGTGTTTTCAATGTACAACAAGATTTTTTTTTTAAAGTTGGGGTTGTGAGGATAAAAGTGTGCAGGGAAATGTGGACATGTTTCAAACAAGAGGTGAATTTTGACAAGTCTGATAGTGAGCATACAGTTGGTGTACCATCACTTGTCAGACTGAGTCTGATCATACATTCTCCCAGTTGGTGTATCATCATTTGCAAATCTAAGTCTGAGCATACATTCTCCTATTTGGTGTACGATCGCGTACCTTTGCTTATAAAGGAATTCGTGAGCTACTTCCCCACAACGAAGGAATCACGAACAGGTTAGCACTGGATCTGAGACACATTTGTCAACTAATGAATCTAGCATTTATGTGCAAGAAGAATTTCAACCGCTAGCAGCCTTGAAAATACGTTCGTGACATCAGCTCTGCCAGTCTGCTGGATTAAATTCATGGCGGAATATCCTAATATTAAAACAATATCACTGAAATTTCAATTGACATTTCCGACGTCCAATCTGTTTTAAGCAACAAAAACAAAACAACGAAAAAAGCTGGACACAAGCAGGGCGCTTCTGTTTTCATTGACCTTATTACCCTTAGATAACACGTATCAGAGTAACACGCTCAGGATTCTCAGTTGATTTTGCATTCTGGTGTCTAAAATGTGATATAACTTTATATTCATTATTTGGTATAATTGTAAATATATATAATATATATATATATATATATATATANTTAAATATTACGCTACCGCCATGTTTATAGAGCCCCAAAAAAGGTTAAGCCCGCGGGACCCCGAAGCCCTACAAATTCCTGACTACGCCACTGCTAGTTCCTTCCAAATATTTTGCCCGCGAGTGTCAGTGATAAACGTTACCTCCTCCTTCCCTCCCCTACTCCATCCGAGTTTTCAAAGAAACCACCATTTGTTTCCAAAGGCAGCGATTTGGGGGGGGGGGAGGGAAATCGGGGAGAATCAAATTGTGACGAGCATAAGTGTCATTGTTTATGACTAACATTAAAATTGTCAATCAACACATAGAAGAAATGCATTATCAGTTATTTGAAATCTTACCTTTACAGGGCTTATTTCACAAGTATAATTTTACTCTGTCAGATAAGCATGGGAAATCGTGAACACATTTTCGTAAATGAACCCACTTGTTAGGGGACGCCCCTGAATCTGATTGAATATTGCTAACATGAAAATCTTGTCTGGTCTGGAACTGTGAAAGAAATTAAATTTGCTGGCTAAAAATAACGCGTAAAAACAAAGTTTTTAAAAACTATTAATCCATTATATTGAGACATAACTGAAATCCTACATGTGGAAAAAAGTCAGCAGTCCCGAGCATGCGTTCTGCATGGGGCTTCCCGGAAAACCCCTTCAACTCTCTGGCCCCCTAAGGGACGTAAAAGAAATGATTATGTTCAATATAATATGCACTGTGCGACAGACCGTGACAGACCCCTGTGACATCGAGGGCTGGAATGAAACTTCAGTGACCCGTGGATGCCAACTTCACATGCTATATAGAAATAAACTAAAAATGCATTAATTTAATTACGATACATTCGATCGATCTGAAAGTGTATTCGAATGCATTGTTAGGTGTCACAAAAAATAAAAATATTTTAAAAAAAGTTTTAAAGATACCACGTTTTGTGAACTAAAAAGAAGAAAATAAATTTTTTCTTGGGCTATGTTGGAACTTCCCTTCCCCTGGGCTGAGCCAGAACTGTTTTGTTGGATGCACATTGTGGACATTTTGTACATACACACTCTTACACACCAAAATATTTTCGAACTAAAAACGTGGGGCGCATTCGGCTGAAATTAAATGAAGTATCATATATAGACTGTGGAGGAATTTGAAACTGAAAAGTTTAATGTAATAGCATTAATAGACCAAATTTCAGCCGAATGCGCCCGACGTTTTTAGTTCGAAAATATTTTGGTGTGTAAGAGTGTGTATGTACAAAATGTCCACAATGTGCATCCAACAAAACAGTTCTGGCTCAGCCCAGGGGAAGGGAAGTTCCAACATAGCCCAAGAAAAAATTTATTTTCTTCTTTTTAGTTCACAAAACGTGGTATCTTTAAAACTTTTTTTNTGACATTTGATTAGTTATTCCATATAAGGAAAAATAGAATTTAATTCTACTATAATTAAGTAGAATTGAGTACTATAATTAATGAAATATTAAATTGTCATGTGAATCAAGTATGCATGCAAAATTTCATCAAAATTGGATGATCAGAAGTGGTTCAAATGACATTTGATTAGTTATTCCATATAAGGAAAAATAGAATTTAATTCTACTATAATTAAGTAGAATTGAGTACTATAATTAATGAAATATTAAATTGTCATGTGAATCAAGTATGCATGCAAAATTTCATCAAAATTGGATGATCAGAAGTGGTTCAAAAAAGGAATTCAATTTTTGCCCCGGAAAGACATCCAGACAAGAAAGCAAACTAAGAAAAACGTGGTAAAAATAAATAATAACCTCTTTACAGACCATGACGGCCTATGGGGTAAGGGAAGAAGCGTTAACAATTTTCATCAAGCCACCACTAGCGAGCGAGGGGATTGTGAGGCTAGTGCAAAGCCCCGGGGCCATGCCAGAAATGGGGCTCGAGCCCTTGATTCTCTTTGCCTTGGTACGGTAGTCCAGCGTGCTACCGTTAGACTACACACCCCTTAGGTGACACAAGTCTGTGCATAATTTTAGCTCGATAGGATCGTGGGAAGTGGGTCATTATTAAATCCCTTATGTTATTTTCACCGCCGTCTCTCTCTCTCTCTGTCTCTCTCTCCTTCTCTCTCTCTCCTTCTCTCTCTCTCTCTCTCTCTCTCTCTCTCTCTCTCTCTCTGTCGTGGTCCGTCGGGCGGAAAAACAAAAGTAAAAAATGACCCATTTCCTGTGATACTATCAAGGTGAAATTTTGAACATAGACTCGTGTCACCCAACAATGCATTGTACCAAATTTCAGATCGATCAAATGTTCCGTAATTAAATTAATGCATTTTGTTTTATCTCTATATGGTAGCCGTCTGTTGTTGACATCCACGTGTTGCTTGAGTTCAGTTAAAACATCGGTGGCCACACCCCCATTCCCACCCGTCCCCGTTTTACAGCAAAGGGAGTTCAGTCACATTCAGTCTGTAAATGTTTGTCGCGAGGTGCATATTTTTTTGAATATAATTAATACTTGTAGTTCTGTCTCAAATATAGGGGATTTATAGTCAAAAATTTTGTTTTTAACGGGTTGATTTTTTACTTTTGTTTAGAACGCGACCGGCTGGCGGGACCACGAGAAGACGGTGAAGTTATTATAAGGGATTTAAAAATAGAAACAAACAAATATTTTTGCTCGAGGTTTGATTTTTAAAACACTTTTCAGTTTTTAAAAAAAAAATACTTAAAACTCATCAAAACACACGAAAAACTAAGAAAATACTTGTGAATTTACAAATTGGAGTGTATAAATTATTCAGTAAGATATTTATTTATTTTTTACTATATTTTATTGTTTGTTCCAGCTAAATTTGAGCTCTTTTAAAAATATGATTTAAATTATTTTATTTAGATAATTCATATCTTTTTTATTTTAGAACTATAAATATTTTAACGTTTTTATTTCTAATATATATATATATATATATTTATTTATTTATTTATTAAATTGGTTACAATTTTTAAGACAAAATACACTGAAAAAAAAACCGTTAAGACTAAATCAACAACGCTTATTAGAACAACAACATTAAGTTATTAAACCGAAGTAATCCTAACAGGTTCTTTCAATTCTTTTATCTTTTCACCGTCCAGGGCACATGACCGGTGCGCCATTGGTTTAGCCCTGTTCATGGACAAAACAATTCAAAACCACTGATGCATGGTGGACACAAATCATCAAGTCGATGTGGGGGCGGGATGTGTAGGGGGACCCCTCTATGATTGTAATATTTTAAACCCAGGTCAGAACACCCACGCGTGAGTCGCTTGACTAGACAAACTCTACAGTCATATAAGACCTGTTTCTACCATCTGACACGCCAACGTAAAAATAAAATAATTACTCCCCTATAATGATACTCTTGCCTATTATAGGGGGCAAGGTGGTTGCGCATTCGTGACGATGTGAGAACAGGGTGAGGTGGGTTTGATATTTTTTAAGAAATGTGACGTCACAGCAAAATGCGAAACTTTAAATAAAAGCTCCACTAATCTAAACACATATTCTTATGACCTGAGATCTAATCTCTTAAGGCCTTGGCTAATACTTGGGCAACCTGCTTCATCTGCTGAGCAGTGCCATACAACATTGTCTTCACATGGGACTCTTTTGCCTCCCTTACCCCCCCCCCCCGCTATATCTAGCGCGGGGCATGACGTCAATAGGTGTGTGACCGTCTCAGAGGCTTGGCTGCAATGACGGCAGTTCGAGTCCCTGTTGTGGGACTATTAAAGTAAGAGTTGGTTGGGCAATGCTCGGTGCGCATTTTGGGTCACTAAACTCTGGTCCCTTCGGTTTAGACCCCTGAACTTGCTTTAGATTTGTTTGCTTGCAATTTATTTAATCATGCTTTTTTAATGGCCTCAGACACTCTCACGTGTGACGATATTAGAATGCAGCCTTAACTAAATACATACGTAAATGATAAATTAAACAACCCGTAATAACAAAGTTTTTTTTACTATAAATCCCTTAAATATGAGACATAACTAAAAGTATTGATTATGTTCAATATAATACGCACCGTGAGACAGACAAGCATAAACATTTACAAATCGGGCAAATATTATTGAAGTATGATCAATATAATACGCAGCATACGCACCGCGCGACTAACTCTACTGAATAGCATAAACATTTACATGGTACATGGAGACACATAGAGATAATCTAGAAATTAATTAAATTTGATTATAGTACTTAAAGTACATTCGATTGATCTGAAATTTTGATAGAATGCATTGATAGGTGACAAAAGTCCATGTGCAAAATTTCAGCTCGATAAGATCACGTGAAATGTTTCTTCTTTTTTTTTTTCAATTTTTTTTTCCGCGGGACCACGACAGAGAAACAAGATGGTGAATTTAATATAAGGGATTTAATTTTTGTAAAAACCCTTAAAAAACAAGTTTTTTTTACTATTAATCCTTTGTATACGAGACATAACTATAAGGATGTCCATTATAAATTATTATACGCAATGCAAGACAATCCGAAAATACAAACGTTTAGTTATGTCTCGTAAAACATGTTAAATATAACGCGCACCTATCGTGAATATATTTTTAGCGCATTTTCGAGAAGTCGAATGCGCTATTGCACCCGTTTCGTCCGTCCGTCCGTCTGTCATCACCCTAGATCTCAGCATCCATAAGTCCTAGACCCATGATGTATATATGTTTTTTGTATGTCCTGACCTGCCATTTGTGCATCAACACTCAGTTACTCGATCCGTTAAAAAACCCCGTTAAAACTACCAAAAAACATTGCGAATCGAGAGATAACACTGGCGCAGGCAACGGCCGCCATTGCCGGAAGTCTTAGTATTATCAAAAGTATTAGTTTTTTTTTGTTGACGTCATTAGAATATGTGTAAAAGTTTAGAGAGTTTTTACGTCATCATTTGTGGTGACTTCAATCAAGATCTTAGCGGCCCAGGGGCAGAAATTGAAAACTTTTTCGAAACAAGCTTCAACATTCAACTACTTTCACCAAGATTGGCAACTACGATCTATCAAACAACAATTGACGGAGTATTTGGGCGATTAGCTGATTACAATTTAGAATGTTTCATTTATGAGTCCTATTTCGGTGACCACAAACCACTTGTAGTTAGATTAAAGAGAAAATAAAAAAAATTAAAATGTAAAGAAATGACTTTTAAATAAAAAAATTTTCAGGTATATTCATTACACAAGAAAATTCATAAAAATATGTCTAAAATCTAAACACAATTACTGATAACTACATAATGCTGATATCTAACATAAGTACTGATACATAATACGAAAATGCGCTAACACGTCCTGAGTTCCAAAAGGGACCAGGCTTAACATGATTTTTTTAAAGTATTGTCAATATAATGCGCACCTTATTGCGTGACAGGAAAGGTTAATTGTTGATCATAATACGCACCATGACACTCTATCTCAAAAATTAACATGATACATAGAGATAAATAAAATAATTTGAGAATTCAATAATTCAATTACTGTACATGCGATCGATCTGAAATTTTGAAACATCTTTTTTATCATCGGCACGAGTCTTCCTGCAAAATTTCAGCTCTCTAGCTTACGAGAAAGTGGACTAAAAATCGTTCCAAAATTTTTTAGGCATCAAGCAAGCAATGGCTCAAACAGAACCCTCAAATTAATATAAAGGATTTAAAAAACTGGTTTTAAAAAAAAAAGAAAAGTTTTTGAATAGCAATCCTTCATATACGAGACATTGCTATAATAAGCAGCGCTAGACAATCTGAAAATACAAATTTTAGTTATGTCTCGTAAAACATGTTAAATATAATGCGCACCGATCGTAAATATATTTTTTAAAAGTATTGTCAATATAACAGGCACCTTATGGCGCGTCAGGAAAGGTTGTTGAACATAATGCGCACCAGCACACTCTTGCTCAAAAATGAACATGACACATAGAGATAAGTAAAATAATCTAACTCTAAGTATTCAATAATTTAATTACAGTACATTCGATTAATCTGAAATTTTGATACCTCATTTTTATCATCGACACGAGTGTGCCTGCAAAATTTCAGCTCGCTAGATTACGAGGAAGTGGGCTAAAAATCAAAGTCGCGTGACTTCATTTATGGACGGCCCTTTTTATAGATTTTTTTAATATCATGTTTTTCCTTTTGAAATTATTGGAAAATTAAAAGAAAACATTCAAATTTTATTGTCTTGAAAACTGCATCAAAATAACTGATAAAATAGCACAATATAAGCAGTGAAATAATTGTCGCGTTATGTATATATAACGGCTGGGGCACCGGTGGGCGAAAGAGAAACTTCTACTAACTTCAGACTAAATTAGACGGATATATTTTAGGTACTGATTTTTAGTAAGGTTTTGTCTGAATCAAATGTTAATTACTTCCAAGTAATTAAAAGTTCAGAACTTCATATGCATTAAAATTAAATTGTTTGTGCGTCAGGAAATTTATTATTTATCGGCTACTATCATTTATTTCGTGTTTTTTTTCCTTTTTGACTTCCAATAATTTGTAAGTGATGGGTCGATTAATCGTTGAAAATAATTTAATCGATATAAATTTTAACTATTAATCGAGAAATTAATCTTAAATTTCCGCACCCGTTATATATATATATATGTATATATATATAGTTTCATATATTAAGCCGTTGAGTGTTTGCATAAGCTCTATATAATGCAGGCTCTGGAGTGGTACATTTTGATGTACATAAGAATTTGTTTGAATGAACGGATCCCAGCCCTCATCAATGATGTAAGCGCACCTCAGCTACAATTAACTTACCTGTGTTTATAAACCAGACCTTAATAATAAAAAAAAATTAAACATTTTTTACCTCAGCCCACGACGCCTTACCTCCTTCGCTGTTTGTCATGCTCCTGAATGGTCTAGATCTTTGCCACCCACCACCTTCCGTAAACAAAAATGTGCATTAAGCAAACATATAATGTCATTAAGTGCCGATGGAGGGGGTGGGGTTAGCCTCCCTTCACGCCCTTCTCTAAGGATTCTGCCTCCTCCAACTTTGATAAGGTACAAAAGATTGCGGGGTTGGATATGGCTTGAGGGAAGCACCCGGATATCAAGCCTCGCTTTCGATCCAAAAGACAAGTATTTACCTCGTTTTTACGTCATCAAGTCTATTTCTGGATTAAATGTTTTTTTGCCATTTGGCGGAGACAATAAAAGGGCACGAACTTCTGTTTGGAGGTTAGACTACAAGCAACTTGTGTTAACTAACTCAGGTGAGTGATCTGAACTTGGATTTTTAATAAACTAATTCATTAACAACCTCTAATCCAATACTGCATTAGACGTATTGCCGATGGAATACTTGTACGTTTTCTTTTTCTGAAAAATATTTGAAAGTCTCAATTTTTTTTTCGGAAATATAAATACTTCATGAAAAGATCTTTTTATTTTGAAAACTTGTTTGTTGTATTATAATCGCATCGCAAGTTTGAACACAATATTTTTTTTTTTAATATATTTTTTATTTATTGTAACGGACTGATCTTTAATTGACGACATTTAACTATCAGGGCATCAACGCACTGATGAAACTTTATAATTTTTGAAGCCCCTGTAATTTAATTGTTTTTTCCTTACTTAATCTGAAAATCATTTTAGCTCTATTGAAATATTCTCTTTAATTTTTTATTAAAAAATTATTTATTATGTTTTTTTTTAAATTATTATTTTTTTTTTATTATTATTTTTTTTAATTATTATTATTATTTTTTTTTGTTTCTAATATTTTAGATAGAAGTCACAATTTTTAAAAAAATATTTAAAATTGGAACAATTTTGAAGTCCAAATACATCGAATAAAAAAAATCATATAGAAAAATTAAAGATTTTTTTTTTTAATCACGAGAATGGCTAGTTTTTACAACCAAGCGTGAAACATACACATTTTAACTATAAAACTCATGTAATATAGATCAAAATACAATTAGGTGACATACAGACACTGACCCACACGTGTAGACGACTAACCCTTGTCAGGGTAGATAATATCGTTTACAAATTTTTTAACTGTTTATCCAATTTGAGTGAGCTTCGATAAAAAATTCAAGCGAGCAACAAGCAGTTCAAAACCATTCAAATAATTATTTTCCTTTTAAACTTAAACACTTTTTTGTTGTTGTTATTTTACATTAACATCTACCGTAAACGCAAATAGATCAGCCGGACAGATAAACGGACAGTGTGAGTAGTTCAATAAAATTAAGGATCTTTTTTTCCGATAAGACATTTTCTTTCATCACACTTCTCTGTAATCCAGAACGTCAACATTTGTTATGCTCCAAGTCAAATAATACTTTTTAAAAAAAAAACCTTTACCTAAAAGGAATGTATTTTTTATTTTATTTATTTATTGTTTTTTCTTTCTATTACTATTATGAATCTCAAATATCAGTTACGGAGTCTCTTGATCTGTGCTTTTTTTTTCTAGCGAAAAATGTTTGGGAACTCATTTCACATCTGTTTTTTAACTTATGTCAGAAAATACTATACTAGTCTATAATTGAAAAAAAGGTATGGGAACTCAGTTCCCATTGAAAAAAAGCACTGCTCTTGATGAGTTATATAACTGTGTACTTGAGCTTTATGTCACAACATGTAAAGTTTAACAACAGCGTCGAGCAGGTCTCATTGACCTTCATGAAAATAGTTGAGATTAACTGCATGCTAAAATCCAGGACATCCGGGTCACAACTCAAACGGGGGAACGTATTGTGTTACCGCTGTTTAAAAAAAATAACAACAAATCTTTAGCTCTATAGAGAGATTATTTGTAATGTAATACTTCATCTACGAATACAATATGGTAATACGTGCATCTAATTATAGTTCCCCGCTCCGCTTGGGTGGCTACAAACTAAAACCAACCGCTCCCCTGATGAGACATCCGGGTTTAGGATACATATAATTGTTATCTATCCATAGACGACGCGTTAGTGGGACTCTAGAATTATGTTAGTTACCTACAAACTTGTTCGATTGAGGTTTTGGTTAGAGATTTTGAAGTCAAATTTATTGAAGTCAAATCACGCGTGTCAACGAGTTTTATCTTCCAGCATATATATGCAACAGCCCGTTATTTTATTTATGAAATTTGTTGGCATTCTATTTTAATTAAATGAAACATATTTGTCATGTAAGAAGGTTGCCTTAATTATAAAGTAAGCTTCCGGCAACGTTAATTCCTAACGCCCATTTAACGGTCTTCCCGTCTGTTATTATAAGTAAATAATCGTTCATGTCAGCATGATAAAGGCGTAAAGTCATTAATGACACTGGTGAGAATTCCCTTCATTAATTTTATTGATTTCCGTTACATAGACACACCTTGTACTTTTTATTTCTTTATGTGAGTCAAGACATAAATTTATCCATCTGTAGTGTAGGGAGTAGGCACACCTTCTCTAGTGCAGGCCCACTTTACACCCATAAAGTACTGTAGGACCACCTGCCTCACCTTCCCATATTACATCAACCAAAAAACAAAAAAAAAAAGATCAAAAAGTTTAGTTTGCTTTTTAAAAAAATAGTTGAAACTGTTTAAAGACAAAAGTTTCATCATTAATATTTGAAAGCTCCTGGCTCTTAGTCTTGTTGAAAGATGTTTAAATATCTCATGCTCTTATATGTGTAATCTACAGCTAAAACAACAGTAACAACAACATAATATTTGTCTTTGGAAAAACTGACCATGTCGCTGAAGTTTTTGATAGCCGCTATCATGGTTGTGTTTGTCACAGCACAAACAGTGGACAATGTCGTCAACAGATGCCCTCAGCCCACGGCTTCGAACCCAAACCCATCGGCTTTTCTATACGCACATCCTGATGACTGTGAGCGTTTCGTCACGTGCTCACACGGTGTGCCTATAGTGATGTCGTGTGCTCCTAAAACCAGGTTCAGCGACGTATTCCAGACTTGTGCATTGGAGGGAAGTCATTACGACACTTGTACACGTGAGTTATATCCCTTACCTCATTGTTTAGTTATAATAAAAATATGAATTTACCCTTCTTTTAGGATTATTGATAGTTGATAAGTTAGTATGTTGATACTTGGCTTCGACTCCAACTAAAATGTATAAAGTAAATGAAAGGAAAGAATGAAATTCGAGATTGAATCATCTGCATGTAACTTTTTAAATTCTTATAATATAGAGTATAGAGGAATGACTGATTCTTAAGTTTCTCAAGCAGATTCAGAACGCTTGTTTCCCAAAATGTCAAAATTGTTATGATCCAGTCTCTTGCAATATCGATCGCTGATCTAGTCCCAAACTTAGCTCTAATGTGTCCCAGATATAAATGAGGGACTTATTTCTTTTAGAAATATTCTTTTTAATTGGTTTTGTCTTGTCAACTGAGTTCTTATAGAGGAGATTTGGGTTGGTTTCATAAACACTTTGTTTCTTAGCTAGAGTTAACAGAAATTTGTGACGGACTTATTAATTGAAACACATTCAACCAAATAGTTCTGAAAACAAAACTATTTTTTAAAATCTTTTCTTTGGCCTTAATTCCATATATCATCAAGCAATTAATCTGTACTTAGTCGAACAGTGACAAAAACAAATTATTCGAAAGCGACTAATGTGATTTGCTACAATGTCTCTTTTCTAAACAGGAACGTTTCCCACACTAGTTAAATCTTAAAGTGCGTGATATATAGAAATATAAGACATGCACTGAAACAATATTTTATTTATCAGAGAGATCCCTAAAGACTAAAGACTTAAAATGTCATTTCTTTGTCTAATAGGAGACAACGCTGTACGTGAATGTTCAAGGGGAGCTACTCTCATCGGCCATCCACAAATCTGCCAGAGATATTACAACTGTTCAGACAAAGCTCAGAGGCCAGAAAGGAGTTTCCTTGGTGCCTACGAAGTAGAATGCACGTACCCGGACCTCTTTGACATTATTCAGAAGAAATGCGTGCCGTTCAACCAGGCTTATTGCGGCCCATACAGGGTGGCAGGCATCGGTCCATGTAAGTTTGTGGTCACCAACGGTAACAAGTTATTCAAATAGAATCCTTTTTTTTTTTTTTTGAAATTTTAAAGCTCGAATAAAGAAGTTCTTCTTTTTTGCAATGTAGCATTTTAAATTATATTGCAGGTGATTACGTCAAAAACTTGTGCGGCAGCGCCCGTTGTGAACCCTGCAGTAGCCGTCTAGGGTCATGTGTGGGAGAACCTGACGGATTCAGTGTAAGTTGACGACAATCCGCCATAACGTTCGTAAAGTCGGGTTAGCGTGGTCACACCAAAACACTGGAGGCAAATTTTAAACATTTGAACTATTACATGTTTATTTTGTAAAACGAATGCAAATAGAGCTTATCAAATGCGCTTGAGGAATCTAGTATTTTTAGAAACAAATCTAGTAAAAAAAAATATCGGGAATAGTATTTTTTTTAAATAGTGGCATGAGATGATAAAACAAACCGAAATATCTCTCAGAGCGTTTTGTTTTTGACAGCCTCAGAAATTGAAAAGAAATCATGAGACTAATTTTGGTACTAAGTAAAGTCTCAGTTTTTGTTTAAACTTAAATTACGCCAATCATTTTACCACCAGTAGATCTATGTTCATTTCCAATTGCCTGCAAACTGTGGCTAAGATTACTAAGAATTCTGTTCATATTCTCAGGCCCATTCTACACGACTCTGGAGTCCCTATTACGTCAAGTGTGACACAGGACGAACAGTGGAGTTCAACCTATACTGCCCCAGTCACTTCACCGGAACCCAGGCCATCTTCCACCCAATCAAACGTCAGTGCGTGTCCATATGGGAGGTGCCAAGGAGCACAGGATTCGGACTGGCCCCGACTTGTGATGGTAAAGCCAGAGGGAAATATCGAGTTGATGAGAGGACAGATGTCTACTACAGCTGTCCAGGGGCGGAGGTTTCCTACTGCCGTAATGGGACCGTGTTTAATCTGATCAGCCAGCAGTGTGCAGCCTAACAAACTCGCCTTTAGTACATCTCCGAGAGGACACTTCCGGTTGCCATAGACTCCAGACGCCATGATTGAAGGAAATCCAAATGTTTAATTATAGAGTTTCTACAGTTTTGTTGTAGTGTGATAAGTGATGAAAGTATCTTAGATAGGCAGGAATATCACCAAGTATCAATCGTTGTTTACGCTCATGTTATAAGATGTTAATTATATCGCTCATTTTAATACATCATCTCAAGAACAGTGTGCCTAGGCATGTTATCGTTAGCGCATGTGATGTACGCAACAACGGGTGAATTGAACAGATGAAATAACTTGATAATTAGAAGAGCTTTGTTAAAAGATTTAGCACTGTTTTGGATCCTTCAGTCTCATCTTACATCCAACAATAATCAGAGTATTATATATCATCAATCAAAGTCCCTATAGTATTTACTTTCACAGCTCAATTTCGTGATATTGTTTAGCATTGTTTAAATTATCTTTTTTAATAAAAAGTTTATCAAGTAATACATTCTTGTTTATTTAATTCACATTTGTGCCCCCCTCCCAAATACTTTATTTCAATTAAAATATTTGCGTTTCCCCCTCCACCCATTTAGTTTGATTAAAAGAATTTTCCTCTTCCTATTTATTTGAATTCCCAAATATAGGAAGAGGACATCGCTTGTGGCACAGTATTGACTCTAAAAGTTTGGTAATTTTACCACTACCCCCTTACCGGCTATACGTGGGTGGGGGGATATGGGGTGGGGTAAGGTTTGAGGTTGCGTTGATTGTTTATACAGTTATTTAAGATTGTTTTGATTGCATACTTTTAATTTAATTGTACATAAACATGCCTTCAAAATAAAATACAGTTACACAAAAAGTGAATCAAACCTTAATTAATATTTTAATTTACTAGAATGTTTAATCAATGAGAAACCTGAGCTTGCTTCTCTGCAACGAGACGGTTCCATCTAGGAGTTATGGGACACAATGACACCCGAAGTGTGTTGCTTATGTCCATTTTAATCTGTTGTTTTGTTTTTGTTGCTTCACACAAACAGGATGTCGGAAATGGCAATAGTGATTTCATTGCTTTGGTGGCAATCTCAGGATATTCCGCCATGGCTTTAATCACAAGTAACACTCCTGGAATTATAGCTATAACATCACCAGAAGACACTTTCGCATCCTGTCGTTGATGAGATATTAAAATAAACTTAGTAACACAAAGACGAAATAGGAAAAAAGCGGAAATAGAAGTAGTAAAGTAGATCAGCTTGCCAGCATGGGCGACCCATCAAATGTGCGCACAATTAAAGAGCGCCTACATAAAAGCGCCGTGATAAGAACGCCGACATATGAGCGCCGACACATAGCGCAAAAGACTGATTGTAGGCGGTTGTCCGCTCTGTGCTGTGTGTCGTTGATGTTCTTTGGACAAGGTTTTCCATTTTTAGTTTGAAAAGATGCACAATCCCTAGAGAAACACGCCATAGTAAAAAAAAAAAAAAAAAAAAAGATGTAAATAATTAAATGTTCTTTTGCTCGCGAACCACCAGGTACATCTCCGTGGACCACTATCCGCGGACCCCAGGTCAGGGAGCACTGCCCTAACCAATAGCGTCTCCTTGTGCAATCTTTTAATTATAAGTATAATAAGTGACTAGGGTGCCCACTTTTTTTTAAAGCCCAAGTAACTTATCCTTGTTTGATAAATACGCAATATTAAACTTCCTGAAATATACACAAAGTATTTTATATCTGTAAATCCTCAAATCCTCTTTTTACATCCTTCCCTTTTCCAAAATTAAAATAAAGCGTAATATAACATTTTACGGCGAGAAACGCCACACACTTTTTAACTGCTATGGACTGTTGTACTATTTCAAAAATGAAATCTTTAATTTATATTTATTTTGCACACCTACTGATGCACATGTTGTATTAAGATATAAGCTCAAAGAGTAATGTCATAGCGTTACGGATCATCCATCCAGTGAGTGACTTGGGCTATTTATTTTAATGTTATTATTATTTTTTTTAAATCTCAAACCATGTTTTTAAGTTTTTTGTGAAGATCATTTTGGCTCATAGTTATGGATTATTTTTTTTTAAAAATAAATTTATTATTATTTTTTAAAATGATGTGATTAACGTCTACTTAGGACTATTCAGAAAAAAATGTGTAAGTATTCCAAACGCCTAGTTGTGTTGCTTGATGTCATTGATTTTTATTTAGTTCTATATAGAATATGTCTACGCATCTATAATTTTAAGGGCAGGCCTCGATAGCCGATTGGTCCCTCAAACTCCTACAGCCAATCATAATAAGGGGTATGACTGCAATCAGGCTTGTAAAAAAGTAACTGGAAAAGTTACCAAAAATCTCATAAGCGCCCGCCCAGGGTTTTAATACCACGGGAATGTGGTCACGGGGTGAACTCCAATTGTACGTGAACGTCAATAACAGCAGACAGATAGATACTCTATAGAGAGATAAACTTTAAAATGCATTAATTTAATTACGGTACATTCGATCGATCTGAAATTTCGATACTATGCATGGTCATCCAAGATCTATCTGTTGTGTCTAAAAATAGACCTCTTCCTTCACTCCCTCGATCCGTAGGTGTCTATTGACAATCGTGACAAGGAATGGGTAAGGGGTGGAAATTCAGTCTTGTCTCGCCATCTAATCATTAGCATAAAATAAGAAACTTTCTTCAAGCCCATAAAGCCATTCAACCAGAAAAACTTGTCATTCTTCCTCCACCCCCTTTTTTTTTACCATTCTTTCTGCTAAGGTTCCCTTTATTTATAGCTCGTGCTGACGTCATAAACCATGAGGTGTATACATTGTTTACACCAGATCTTAAAAGTCTGTCGAACAACCGTGTGGCCAAACAGGTACACATGAGATTTTTACTGCAGTGGTTGGGGAGAAGGGGGGGGGGGGCTTGAACGTGACGCGGACCAACTGAATTTAAAACTTCAAATAAGTTCATCTGTTGTAAAATCTCTAACTCCAGCCGTGGACACACATAGAAATACGAGAAATGTTCGGCGTATCCATGTGTTTAACTAACTTGTTCTAGTTAAATGATCTGAAACAAGAGAGAAGTTTAAGTATCAGTTAGTTTCATGTCATTAATTTAATCTTTTTTGCATAAAAATAATATTCTCGTGGCGTCATATACAGATTGACGGACTTATCCTGAAGTATAGAAAGCTACACTCGAAAACCTGGTATTTGTTTCGCTGATAATAACTCCAGCGAATAAGAGGGCACTTGTTTCATTTCTCGTGCAGACTTGTAAAACAAAATCCTTTTAGAACGGGCTTATGACAATTGTATCCATCTTTCAACGGTGACTTGAACAGAATACATGGAGTGGCTATGATGTGGACACTGGTCGCATCTCTACTCAGTCTGCTGGTGGCACAGACCATTTCACAGACTGCGGTGTCAAGTAGGTCAAGATATCTTGGAGTACGTTTTTTCAATTGAAATTTTAAAAGTATGTTTAAAAAATCATCTTGGTTATGGATATCCCTGTGTTATTGCTGAACTTTTCTGAGTGGTTTGCTGGTAGAACTAGACAGAATTCATCTCATCGTTGCGTGACTTTTGCTCTAACTGCCAAACGTTATTCACAAATGGCATCCGTTTCTTGTCAGTAGAGGCAGTGGCTTAGCGAGAGGAGGGAGGGGGGATTATGCCCCGGGGGGCACCTCGTTAGGAGCGGCAAATTCAAATAAAATAGAGTACTTTTTAAAATCAAAATAAAATAATAACCAAATAAGAAATTGATAAAGAATTAAAAGAATAATTCTAAAAATTCTAAAATATGTATACGTTTCAAATGTTAAAACTTTAAAATCCATATCTTCTATATATATAATTCACCAGAAAAAGAACATCCACAAAGGCATGACGAAAGCCCCTCACAGTTTATGGTTGGCAAGAGAAGGTGGTGGAAAAAGAGGGGGATATCTCAAGACCAACATTTTTTTTATTCCATACACTTTTTTTGTTGTTATTCATATGTATTTCATAGTATAGTGGTTATTACATCATCCTAACACACGGAAGGTCATGGTTTCAAGCTCCAGCAGAAGCTTTATATTGAAAATGTTTATGTTTGTTCTCGTTCTATTCCCACTTTCTTTGCGAACATGACCATCGCTTCACATATTTTCATGTGGAAATGCTTCGTTCACTGTAATACAAATTTCTGCATCAGGTAACTTTTTGTTTCTATTGGTCGCACATTTTTTTTAAAATATCATATTCGAAATTGTTGCTCTCAAACTTTGCAACATAGCTGTACACTTTGTTTCTAAGCCTTATGATAACTTCGGCGACGTGCTCTATGTTGTTCTCAGTGACGGAGAAGTAGTCATACACTCTCCTCAACAATTCATTCAGTACATGAACACTTCAGGAGCAAGGCAGAGAATGTCACGATGTCCGAAATACTTCACGTCAGTATCATCATTTATTTCGGAGGACGTCCTCATACCCCTCCTCGAGTTTATAATCCCGGTCCATATCTGTCTATCTAGATAATTCACCGAAAATTAGGACACGCATAAGACGTGTGGAAATAAGCATGACAAATGACCCTTGCTAGGGTCAACCAATCAAGTTTATGGTTGGCAAGCGAGGTGATGCAGGTAGCTAACCGCATGTATCCAGACCAAAAATGCTTCGGCGGTCCCTCCCCACATTTCACTCACGTTGTTCCCATTTATTTATACTGCTGGTTGTGTCAGTTATCCCAACCCTCTTTTTTTTTCTTTGCACTTGCACTAGCTATGAGCAAATCTGTGGCGTATTCTTCGCCGCAGGTCGTAACAAGTTGGATACGATTTCTTCTGATACTTTGCTACAGAAATGAAAAACCAAGAGGCTTAATTAAGTATTATAAGAATGCGACAATGATATAATGGTAACTATGTTTTTTCTCTCCACATTTGACAGCTGCTCCAGTTATAAAAGAAGGAAATGTTGTTTTGTACCCTATCACTTTCCAACATGTATCAACCGAATGCTCCAGAAGGCATTATGTTTGGGGCGGCTAATTCGTCGTTGGAAATTAACTTCCTAATCTAAAAAGTTTAATAAAAAAAATCAAAAAATAAATCGCAATGTAAAAATTATATAAAAGAAATGAAGTGAACATTCATTATTCCAAAACGTCAATCTTCCATAATGAAAAACCAAAGGGCTTAAGTAGCATAAGAACAGGGCCGGACAAACACTCCGTCTTTCCGTGCAAATAAAACATGGGCAATAAATTCAATTATGGAAATGCAGATGAACGATCCGAAATATGAATTTAAAAACAAGTCCCAAAAAATGAGGCTATAAATACTTTCTAAATAGTATAGCATATAAAATTATACTTTTACTAGTAGACGATTCATAAATGACTAGTGTATTACCCGTTAAAAATAATGGAAGTTTTCAAAATAAACATATTACAGCTGAAATCTATTAATGTTGAAAAAAATACACATCAGAAAGAAAAACAAAACAAAAAAACGTAGATCTAGTACAGAACTTTCATTTATTTCCATATTGAACAATTTCATGTGGACGTTCGGAAAGAGTTATTTTTCGTGCGGTATTTTTTTTCAAGGCTTTTTATATTTTTTTCCAAGGCTTTACAAATTTTTTTTTAAAGCGGTACGCTGCTTTCTAAAATTAGACATACATAACACATTACGTACATTTATAATTATTTTATAAAATTTTAAAGCAATGAGTTTCATGACGAAAAGTTATATCGCTCTTTCTACTTCGCAAATAGTTTAACTAGAATATTTTGCGCCCAGGAAAAAAATATTTCAAAATTGGTGTCCCGACCCTTTCATCAAATTTTACTTTGATATATCGTTGTCAGCCTCATTTTTGCGCCCCTGTACCTTGGAGCCTGGGAACATATTTAGTTCACTGCCCCCCCCCCTTCTCCATTTGTTTTGACTTGGACGGTACTTGGACCGATGCATGGTACTAAAAGGTTTAACTTGATTTCCCTAGTGAAACGAGCGGACGTAGGTTCACATCAAACATTTATAGGCTATAAGACATCTTTGCAATGAAGGTAAATTTCCTCAAACAGTTGGTGTATTCTATAGGTAAAGATTCTGTTGTTTTATTTTATTTTTTTGCCTCTACTGCTAAATGTTTACAAATTATTAAAATGACAACATCGTTGTTAGCAGTGGCGTAGCTAGGGGGGGGCGGAGGGGGCGGTCCGCCCCGGGCGGCACTCATTCAAAGGGCGGCGTTTGTGGGCATTTGAAAAATAAACCCAGTCAATTCCGAGAAACCACCCCTTTTCTTTTGAAGGGGGAAAGCCATAGTGAAACAAAAAGGATCTCAATTTTGAGTTTAAATTAACGGATTTGTGGAACATTTGTTTAATTATACAGTGGTTGTTATAACTAACGCAGAACAGTTTAAAAATTTAAAATCGCTCAAAAAGGTAACTATTTGTTTGCAAAATTAAGCTGTATACGTCACAGATGGCGCTCTTATAAGAAAACTGCACAAAAAACAACAACACATCACCGCTGGTTAGAATATATGTATTATTAATATCGCACGACAGTTTTAGCGTGGAATTTCGACATTCGCAGAATGATGCGCCA
>MUZC01000479.1:209625-240089 GCA_002072015.1 Radix auricularia
ATGACACCATCACAAGGGATGACACCATCACAAGGGATGACACCATCACAAGGGTTGACACCATCAGAAGGGATGACACCATCACAAGGAATGACACCATCACAAGGGATGACACCATCACAAGGAATTACACCATCACAAGGGATGACACCATCACAAGGAATGACACCATCACAAGGAATTACACCATCACAAGGGATGACACCATTACAAGGGACTACACCATTACAAGGGATTACACCATCACAAGGAATTACACCATCACAAGGGATGACACCATCACAAGGGATGACACCATCACAAGGAATTACACCATCACAAGGAATTACACCATCACAAGGAATTACACTATCACAAGGGATGACACCATCACAAGGAATTACACCATCACAAGGAATTACACCATCACAAGGGATGACACCATTACAAGGGACTACACCATTACAAGGGATTACACCATTACAAGGGACTACATCATTACAAGGTATTACACCATTACAAGGGACTACACCATTACAAGGGACTACACCATTACAAGGAACTACACCATTACAAGGGATTACACCATTACAAGGGACTACACCATTACAAGGGATTACACCATTACAAGGGACTACACCATTACAAGGAATTACACCGTTACAAGGGATTACACCATTACAAGGGATGACACCATCACAACGAGTGACACCATGACAACGGGTGACACCATCACAAGGGACTACACCATTACAAGGGATGACACCATTACAAGGGATTAAACCATTACAAGTGATTACACCATTACAAGGGACTACACCATTACAAGGGACTACACCATTACAAGGGATTACACCATTACAAGGGATTACACCATTACAAGGGACTACACCATCACAAGGGATGACACCATTACAAGGGACTACACCATTACAAGGGATTACACTATTACAAGGGACTACACCATTACAAGGGATTACACCATTACAAGGGACTACACCATTACAAGTGATTACACCATTACAAGGGACTACACCATTACAAGGGACTACACCATTACAAGGGATTACACCATTACAAGGGATTACACCATTATAAGGGATTACACCATTACAAGGGATTACACCATTACAAGGGATTACACCATTACAAGGGACTACACCATTACAAGGGACTACACCATTACAAGGGATTACACCATTACAAGGGATTACACCATTACAAGGGACTACACCATTACAAGGGATTACACCATTACAAGGGATGACACCATTACAAGGGACTACACCATTACAAGGGATTACACCATTACAAGGGACTACACCATTACAAGGGATTACACCATTACAAGGGATTACACCATTACAAGGGATTACACCATTACAAGGCATTACACCATTACAAGGGATTACACCATTACAAGGGATTACACCATTACAAGGGATTACACCATCACAACGGTCGACACCATCACACTGGGTGACACCATCACAACGAGTGACACCATCACAACGAGTGACACCATCACAAGGGATTACACCATCACAACGGGTGACAGCATCACAATGGGTGGCACCATCACAAGGGATTACACCATCACAACGAGTGACACCATCACAAGGGATTATACCATTACAAGGGATTACACTATTACAAGGGATTACACCATTACAAGGAATTACATCATTACAACGGGTGAGACCATCACACTGGGTGACACCATCACAACGAGTGACACCATGACAACGGGTGACACCATCACAAGGGATTATACCATCACAATGGGTGACACCATCAAAACGGGTGACACCTTCACAACGGGAGACACCATCACAAGGGATTACACCATCAAAACGGGCGACACCATAACAACGGGTGACACCATCACATCGGGAGACACCATCACAGCGGTTGACACCATTACAACGGGTGACACCATCACAACGGGTGACACCATCACAACGGGTGACACCATCACAGCGGTTGACACCATCACAGCGGTTGACACCATCACAACGGGTGACACCATTACAACGAGTGACACCATCACAACGGCTGACACCATCACAGCGGGTGACACCATCACAAGGGATGACACCTAAACGTAAAATTATGTATGTTCCCGTTATTTGACGCTGGCAGACTCGTAGGAGGTATATGGGGTGGGTCATGAAGGGGTGACACCAACCCCAGTGACGCCTATGCAATGAGTTAAATATGTGCCCGGGCTCCGAGGTAGTGTAGGGGCACAAAATTGAGGCTTACAAAGTTATAAAAGTTATAAATATTAAAATTTGCTGAAACAGAAAGGGTCGGAATCACAATTTAATTATTTTAAAAATATTTTTTCCCTGAGCGCAAATATCCCATTTACACCTTAGACAGAACGGTACAACCTCTCGTCCTGAAACTCACTGCGCCCCGAGCTAAATCGAATGTTTTTTTTTATTACATAATAGTTATGAATCGTCTATTATTTGAAAGGATAACTGTATACGTTCAGGGGCGTAACGACCACATGGCATCGTGACAGTTGCTAAGGGCGCTAAGGGCCACTCCTTCAATAATCAATCTTTTCTGCATAATTTAATATTTTCCCTATTTCTCAAGGGTGACAAAAATGAATTAGCTAAGGGCATGGAAAACCCAGTTACGTTAAGGTATACTCATACTACCTTTTTAAACAAAACAAAAAAGATTTATGACTTTATTTTTTGGGACTAGATTTTATATATATATANTTTTTTGTTTTTTTTTTTTGAGTTGCTTCACCACATTTCTATAAAATGAATTTTGCGCCTCTCGATTTTTACTCATGCGTTTGCACTGAAAGAAGGAGTATTAGTCCGGCCCAGGGTGTAGCTATGATATGTTGCTCCCTTGGAAAACTATTCAATTTGCGCCATAACCCCCCGGCCCCGTTGAGTGATATATTTTTAAACATATTAAACAAGTATTAGCTAATCACCTTTTAATATGAAAAATATTTGTGTTTAGAGAAATAAATGTTAAAAAATTATATGTAATTATATTAGTGGCGTCGCTAGGAGGAGCGGTGGGGGCGGGCCGCCCCGGGTGACACCATCAGGGGTGTGACACCATACTGTAAAATTCTATATATTCCCGTTATATGGCACTGGAAAACTCGGAGGAGTTCTATGGGTTAAATCGTGAGGGGGTGACACCATGAGCTACCACCCCGGGTGACACCTTGAGCTACCGCCCCGGGTGACACCAACCCTAGTGACGCCTCTGAATTATATTCTAAATCAGAGCTGAACCAAAATGATCCTCAAGAACTTCCGGTTGAACTTCATTCAGGCTACTGAGCAGATTTTGCCATATCCACTCTCTGTGACAAGATCCTGGCCAAGGACTTATGTATAGTTGAACTCGTGAAACCTTTTTGACGGATAGCATTTGTAACTGTGTCGTAAAGAGTTTTAACGGTCAGAGAAAATCAAAATGTCTTTTTGTCGTAAAAACCATTTTTAAAAAACAAATACGCCTTTTATAACGCACACAATATCTTATCTCGGGCTTATTCCTATCAGCTCTAACAGATCATACAAATACAAATAACAGGTTGTGCACATCGGCGCCTTTGACCAAAGAACTTTAAAAAATAAAAAAAACATTTTTTAAAAAAAAGATTTCCAACCTTCAGGAGTCTTTTTTTTTTCACATCACTAAACAAATAAAAAAAATGTGGTCGCCACTTGCGTATGTGACCGAATTATGACTCATGCTTGCTTGTTATTATTATTTTTATATACACTACAGGTGCTTCTTATATAAAGAAATTTATTGCAACAATTTTTTTTATTGCATGTATTGTAAGTAGAGCATACAAGGTGATTGTGTGGAACAATGCCCCGAACAATTATTCTTAGGTACCCATCAGGGTTTGGAATCAGGGACACCCTTATGCAACAGGAGCATAACCCCGAACAAAAAAATTGTTAAATAACAAAATATAAATATAAATTAAAATTTAATATAAAGTTTCGTGACGTCACAAATGGCTGGACAACCTCCTCTCCCCTGTTACGAACTGTCACACTTTCTTACACCCCTTACTCTCCCCTCTGGAGCGTGACACACTTTAAGGATGGTCCTTTGTGTTACATTCCCCATCAACAGTACCTGTCTGATCGTGCATCATTGCAAACTTTTTCATAAAGCAACAGGGATTTTTTTTAAATAACAAACACAGCGAACTAATAGTTTTTTTTAAATTTATTCTCTTTAGGACAAGCGGACTTAGAGGTTGGCATTGACATTTAGTGTTGTTTTAGTCCTAGGCCCTATTCTAGTTTGTTTTTTTTTTTTTTTTTTTTNAGTCCAAAAAGTCGCACACTGTGGAAGAAACATTACTACTTCCAGTCTGCAAAGCTACTGTAGAAGAGAAGCTCGGACCTGAAGCAGCTAAAGAAATAGACAAAATCACTTTATTAGACAACACAATTGTCAGACATATTACAGACATGTTTGCAGACAAAGAAAGTGTGGTTTTGGAAAATATCCGTATCATTGAGAAATTTGCATTGCTGCACTGGGTGAGATAATAGTTAAACATTTAAAAACTCTCGAGGAGAAGTTGTCATTTTATTTCTCTCCACTGAATGCCTTGACTGGGTTAGGGCCCCTTATAGCTCAGCATCAGTTGGTGGAATGGACATGACTTTACAGGATCAGGAGGAGCTAACTGAACTGTAGTGTTGTTTTAGTCCCAGGTCCTATTTTAGTTTTAGTTTTTATTTCGTTTTTTCTGTAATAATTTTAGTTTTAGTCTAGTTTTAGTTTTGAGCTCAATTTTAGTTTTCGTTTTAGTTTTCGTCGACTAAAACTAAAACACGTGAGTTTTAGTTTTCGTCTTATTCATTTTAGTTTCACTTTTAGTTTTAGTCTTGTAAACACCAATAACTAATTACAACATTGTTCATGATCAATTGTTGAAACAAATTGAAGCATAATAGTAGTAGTCACAGAGATGACAGCTCAGTGTACTGAGACTGAGTACATTCACTCCATTGTCACATTATAAGTCACACTATCACATTGTGTTATGTGCCAATGCCATGACTCAATTTTTTTACTATGTTGTAGACCAGCAGACTTGCAGTACATGTACAAAAAATAATAAATTTAAAAAAAATAATAAGAATAAAAAAAATAATAAGAAACCAAAAACGTAAGTCAAAATTAAAACAAATGTATTCATTCTAAGACCTAGAACTCTGAACAAACTAACCTAAGTAACAACAGTTCACTTGAAGAGTGAAGTCTAAACGTCAAAACAAATGAGTGTTCAGCTTGGGAAAGACCCGTTTTTCTAGACTCTGATTAGTTCTGTTTCTTTTCCCAGTTGTCAAATCACCACAAAGAGAAAAAATTATCTCCACGTAAGCCTGCGAAGCTGGTGCATTCAATATATCTAAAGCCAATGGTGCAAGCAACGGAAACTTTTTTTGAACGTTCTGTGATTGCCAATAGCTTAAACCATTGCCATCCTCACTGACTGCTGTGGCAGCTTCTTGATAGTGCAACAAATAATCTTCCAGATGTAGTCAGGGCTGTTGAACCAACGCTATCAGGAGACGCAGTGATATTTCGGTTAGGAGTAGGCTGACCAGCAGCTGAAAGCACTTTACCAAGCTGTACACTTACCGTGGCTGCTGCTGAAGCAAATTCTTCTCGCAACACAAACTGTTTAGCTGCATTTAGAAGATGCTCTTTTCCTGAAATGAACAGTGCTGACACAGTTGTAGGATCAAGCAGGCAAGCTGCAGAAGGTATAGGTTAAAAAATATAAGATTCTGGTTTCAAGGCAAACTCAAATCGTCACCTCAAGCCATTCAAAAAAGTGACTGCTAGCTCTTTTAATGATGCGTCCAGAGCTTGATCAGACTGTGCCTCAAGAAGATGATATTCTATGTCCATAAGTGCTGAAATTACTGATGATATAACAACTTTATCGCCTTCCAGTAAACGTGTATGTTCGGCAAATAGTTGCAGAAGCTTCAATAACTGATCTATTTTTTGCCATTCACTTGAAAGAAGAGTGTCCCATTCCATTTCTTCCGCTACTGCATTCACACTAACCTTCAGTTCCATTAGTCGATGCAGTAGAAGGAATGTGGTTGACCATCTTGTGGGACAATCTGCAATGAGAGTTTTCTTGCTCTTCAACACTAGCTTTTGGGTTGCAACAGATGATTTTCTAAACTTTTCAACCATACGCCTCGCTGAATAAAGTATCGGTTTTATGGCAGCACACTTTGACATCTCATTAACAACTAGCTGCATAGTATGAGGCATACATGCCATGCGTTTCAATTTCAAATAGTGACCATCAACAGTCGTTTCTGCCCTTGCATCATCATAGTCTTTATCTTCATTAATATTATCAACCTCACCATCCTCTTCCTCATCAGAATCAGAATCTGTGCCTGTGGCAGTTTCGCATCTATCTACAAACATGGTTTTAAAAGCTTTTATCATGTTAGCGACATTGTCCGTAATAACTAGCATGACTTGGCTAGTTTTTATACCCCATTTTTCGAAGCAATCGCTAACTTTAGCAGCAATCATATCACCTGTATGAGGATGACTAACAGTAAACACTTTCAGTGTGAAATGTTCACCTTGCTGTATAATTAGATTGTACAAACAAGCCGAAACACCAAGGAACGCTGCCGCCAGGCCCCTTTTTGAATAAATATCCAACCAAAGGGTAAGACGCCGGGCATGTTGTATATTCTCTTTAAACTTCTTTTTGAGTTCTTCACAAGCCGATTTTAAAGCCGTTTGTATAGCTGTACGGCCTGGTACTTGAAACTTCGGATCCATTGCCTGGCAGAACTCTCTGAATGCCTCACGCTCGACCTGTACATGTAAATTGCATTCTTTCGTTATTGTAATTATTTTACAATTTCCAATTCATAATTGCATATTAATTATTATAAAGCAATATACAACCATTTTTATTAATTCTTATATCAATTCAATAAAATGAATAACATTTAACAGTTTTGCTATTTTAGCTGCCATGTGTACACATTTTAACTGTTTTAAGTACGCTAACAATTATTTTTCTCAAGCCCTGTCCTGTCCCGTAATAATTAGTGATACTGCTGCCCATATTAAAACACATAAAATTATAATTATTTTTTTTTTGTTATACAATTTAATGTTCGTAAGGTTATGATACTACATGTATGATATGTCACATGTGTCTTTGTGTGACTTTTTCTTTATAATTTATAGGTTCTAAGAAGTAGTAACTCCTAAGAAATAGATAATATATTGTTACTTACCAACGACGCGGAAACACCAGTTTTCGCTATGAATCGTGTTGGAGCTGGCATTCTGGAAATATTTTCAGCAGACTGTGCAGAATATGTGTGTTTATTAAGTTTTTTCTTATCTTAGATATACAGACGCTCCTTCTATGCAGAAGATAATTGCGTCCATGAGATGATCTGTTGGCAAGAGATGCAGCGGTCACAGGTCACGGCTATAGGGGTTCCACGCATTACCCCAGCCGCCTAACTATTGTTTAATTAGGAACCCATTCAGAGCTGGGTGACTCGGGGACTCCTCAGGTCCCGAGAACAAATCCTCGCCTTCGCGTGGATTCGAACTCGTGACCATCGGTACGACAGTCGAGCGCGCTACCACTCGACCACCAAACATGTAATTTTCATTGAGGCAGAAGAGTTGGAAGCTGGCAACTTTGTTGATTTACTGGGTGCTGCCGCTACTTTAGTCTTCTCTTTCTCTTCCATGACATCATTTTCTTTCTTGTGCAAGCTTTTAAATGTCGCATTTCTTACCGTCGTTAGTCACCAAACATTCTTTTTAGTTTAAATCTATAAGGTACGTGAAATAATCCCAAACATCACTCGATTTTGGGAGTCCACTTACTCCACCAACACCAGATCTTTCTGTTGTCTTTGTCAACTTTCAACGTTAAGTAATTGTATTACTTTGAAGACTTATATTATCGCCCAGTTGATGCGCATGCGCAATCATCAAAGAAATTAGGTCATAATAATTTCGTAGAATAGATGTTTCGCCCGCAGTATCGGAAAAGAACGATAAATGGGGATTTTAGTTTTTATTTCGTTGGGGAGTTTTAGTTTCAGTTTTTATTCCGTCTTTTGTCTACCAGATTTAGTTTTCGTCTAGTTTTAGTCTTGCTGCTAATTTTAGTTTTAGTTCTCGTTGACGAAAAAGTCAACATTTTCGTTAACGAAGTTTTTAGTTTTAGTTTTCGTCGACGAAAACAACACTAGTTGCAGTCATATTAGAAAAAACCTACTCTATAGTTTCTTCTTCTTTTCCTTAAAATATGCACAGGCATCCCTGGGATTATTGTCGTCCAGTGTGTTCCGTACCCCCGCAACCCTTAGTGACGCCTCTGCATATATGTATTTCCCAAAGATTAAAATTCATTTGTTACTTGACATCTTCTGGAGTCGTGACTAGTTTTTGTACATATATATATTAACAATTAAAAAAAAAATAATGAACAGCTTTAACTAAATTATCAGTGGTTATGTTTAGCATGATTTGTCAAAGATTTACGTCAGTTCACAAATAAGAAAGGAAAGGTCATAGTCTATCACTTGAGTGCATAAATAAAAAATTATTACAATTTAGAAAATTAAATGAAATTTTGACATAAATCATTTTTGTTTATAAAATATTATTATTTTCTTTTTTGAAGTGGTCTTTTTTTAGTTGTGATTTTTTTAAAAAATGTAAATTGTGTACTTTTGTTTTGAGGCCATTGAATAATGGCGTCTTCGTGGGGTTTATTTTAAAATTAACCTATTTTATCTATCAGCTGTGACTTAACTCATGCTAATGGCCAGCCATTTCAGTGTTAGTCTTTTTTTTTTTTTTTGGTCTGTGGCTCTACTGCAGTAACAAGATAAGATGTCTCACAAAATTAGATACATTTCCTCAATCTTCGTTTCCTGAGGGTCTAGTTATATTTTTCAACCCAGGAAAGGCAGACAAGGAAGTAAGACCATACAGTTACACGGTAGAAATTAAACTGAGTTAATTTTTTATCTTTTCTGGAAAAAAAATATATAAAAAAGTTTGTTGATTGTTGAAGAAGATGTTCTTGACGTTGCTAACTTCCGGAAAAGAATTTAAGTCATTTCATTCCCTCCCCCCACTCCACCCCCACTTTTCCCCTAATTTTATAGATATATAATTTTACATGTTATGAAATACAATACTCTCAGGGAATGTTTATAGAAATTTTGTCACTACCAATTTATCTTTAAGAATAATTATTTTTGAAATTCATTAACTAATTTTTATATCTTATTGTTATTTATTTTTCTTATTGTTAAATGCATTGAAACATGACCAATTGCTAAATCTGGGAAGAAACTCTTCAAATAAACAAGATGGATTAAGCATTCATTGGTTATTTATTTACTAGATTTTACTTAATAAAGAAAACGCTTAATTTTATATGAAAATACATTAATTCTTTGGAAAATTCAACGCATCTAAACTGCGTTTTTGCCATTTATTTGTACAAAGGTGACAGTGCAGTGGATCCTCAGACACGTGAATGTGGATGACAATGAAAGGCAGTTGCCCTGGCAAAAACCAGGGCGGTCCAACCAAAACCAGACGTTCCTGTAACTTTTCTGGGGGCAAAGACCTGGCTGGTTAGACCATTATAGTGATATAAGAAATGGGCTGACAATTCGACTGCCAGGGGTTTATATGCTAACATGACCAGGCCAACTTGAACACACTAAATGGTGGAAGTTGAGCATTAAACACCAGAGTTTGATGACTCCAATGAAAAACAGGGACTCAAACTGTCAGGCTTGACAACAACAGACCTCAAACTGTCCTACCAACTCATGCATTAAAACAAACTAGACCACAACAGGGACTCAAACTGTCCTACCAACTCATGCATTAAAACAAACTAGACCACAACAGGGACTCAAACTGTCCAACCAACTCATGCCTTAAAACAAACTAGACCACAACAGGGATTCAAAGTGTCCAACAAACTCATGCCTTAAAACAAACTGGACCACAACAGACCTCAAACTGTCCTACCAACTCATGCATTAAAACAAACTAGACCACAACAGGGACTCAAACTGTCCTACCAACTCATGCCTTAAAACAAACTGGACCACAACAGACCTCAAACTGTCCTACCAACTCATGCATTAAAACAAACTAGACCACAACAGGGACTCAAACTTTCCAACAAACTCATGCCTTAAAACAAACTAGACCACAACAGGGACTCAAACTGTCCTACCAACGCATGCCTTAAAACAAACTAGACCACAACAGGGACTCAAACTGTCCAACCAACTCGTGCCTTAAAACAAACTAGACCACAACAAGGACTCAAACTTTCCAACAAACTCATGCCTTAAAACAAACTAGACCACAACAGGGACTCAAACTGTCCTACCAACGCATGCCTTAAAACAAACTAGACCAGAACAGGGACTCAAACTGTCCAACCAACTCGTGCCTTAAAACAAACTAGACCACAACATGGACTCAAACTGTCCAACCAACTCATGCCTTAAAACAAACTAGACCAGAACAGGGACTCAAACTGTCCAACCAACTCATGCCTTCAAAAACAAACCAGACCACAACAGGGACTCAAACTGTCCAACCAACGCATGCCTTAAAACAAACTAGACCACAACAGGGACTCAAACTGTCCTACCAACTCATGCCTTCAAAAACAAACTAGACCACAACAGGGACTCAAACTGTCCAACCAACGCATGCCTTAAAACAAACTAGACCACAACAGGGACTCAAACTGTCCAACCAACTCATGCCTTCAAAAACAAACTAGACCACAACAGGGACTCAAACTGTTGGCATTGCAGCCTAGCCTCTGATACAGTCGTGCACCTTTTGACTTTGTGCCCTGTGCAAGACATTGCCTGTGAGGTTAGGGCGAAGAGTGTGTCCAGGGCTCAGACAATGTTTTATGCCACTGTCCAGCAGATGGAGCAGGTTGCCAAAATGTTAGCCAAAGCTTTAAGAGAGTAATCTGAAGCTTCCAGCTTATATGTTTAGTTTATAAGTTACGACCTTAATTGTTTATATTTGAATGTTAGTAGTTGGTGCTCATCTTAAGTTGGTGCTAATCTTAAGTTGGTGCTAATCTTAAGTCGGTGCTCATCTTAAGTTGGTGCTAATGTTAAGTTGGTGCTAATGTTAAGTTGGTGCTAATCTTAAGTTGGTGCTCATCTTAAGTTGGTGCTAATGTTAAGTTGGTGCAAATGTTAAGTTGGTGCTAATCTTAAGTTGGTGCTAATGTTAAGTTTGTGCTAATGTTAAGTTGGCGCTAATCTTAAGTTGGTGCTCATCTTACGTTGGTGCTAATTTTAAGTTGGTGCTAATGTTAAGTTGGTGCTAATGTTAAGTTGGTGGTAATCTTAAGTCTCAAGAATTTGCTCATCTTAAGTTGGTGCTAATCTTAAATAGGTGCTAAGTCTGAAGCTAGTGCTAAACTAAAATTGGCGCTAGTCTTAATTCGGTGCTCATCTGAAGTGGGTGCTAATCATCTTCAGTTGGTGCTAAGCTAAAGTTGGTCCTACGCCTAGTTGATTCTCATTCCAACCAGGCATTCCTAACATTTCAGAGAAAACAAAGCAATTATTTATGGTAGTATGAAAGTCTTTAGTCACTGAGAAAATCATACGTGATATGACACAGTCACATAGCAACATATGTTGGCATTGTAGTCTTTGAACATTCAACAAATCATTTGTGTGGAGGAAATTGTATTTGAATGAAACATGCACATTTAAAATCAATGTTTATTATCCGGAAAAATGCATTATTATATCTAAACAAATTTAAATATAGTTATTAGGGCTGTTATCGATTAATTTAAAATTAATCGTTTACTTTTTTTTAAATTACCGAATAATTAATCGATAATTTCGATTAAATCTAAAAATAAGATGTATGATGTCATTATACTGAAAATTTCAAGGGAAGTAACAAAACAGGAAATTTACATTTTTTTTAGCTGTAAGTAGTTCAATTTAATGACAATGTTATTTATTGTTAATTAAGTAAAAAAAAATGTTTAATTGTTGATGTCATTTTCCTTACAAAACAGCTTCTTTGAAAGTTTACACTTTATAAACCTTTATTTTTTAATGGAGAAGTTTGTACTTTGTATGTAAAAAAAGCAACTATTTTTAATTATTAATAATTGATCAATCTTTTATTGATAAATCGGTTATATGATTAAAAAAAATTGCCATTATTTTAATTGCTATTTTATCGATTAAAATAATTTTCATTGATAAAATCTTTTACCGATTAATCAACAAATTAATCGATAATTTCCGCAGCCCTAATAATTATTGTACTTGTATTCTATTTGGCAAATAATAAGTCTATAATAAAATTCTGGGATATAGGAAAATTCAAATCATAAGCTATAAATTATTTTCAACCATTCAAGCGCATCAAATATTGACTAACGTTATCAATTTGTACCAGCAATAAGGGGCCGTCCATAAATCATGTTTCACTTATGGTGGATTTTTTTGCCAATATATTGTCACAAAGCTTTGACCCTAAAAAACAGCCCTATTGTCAAATTGAAAATGAGCATGTTCGTATTTAACTTTTTGTCATTTAAATATTTATTTAGAGTAAGTCTGTACTCTAATCTTTAACACGTGTGAAGCCATTAAAAATGGCATTAAATTAATTAAACCCAATCAAATATTTTAGTGGAAATTTTATTTTAAGTTGCGAGTTTTGATGTGAGGTAGTATTTCTCAAACACATCCCCCCCTCGTCACACATTGTTACAAATGTGCGTGTCCCCCCCCTCCTCCTAGGTGCATAACATCATTTATGGACGACCCCTAAGAACAAAAGATGATATATGCAGCTAATTTTCTTTACACAACTTTTAACTGTGAAAAAAATGAAAATAATTTCATAATTTTAAAAAAATTTGACATTAAGTTTAAAAAGAGATTTTAACAATTTGTTTGCTATTTTCCTTTTAAAAACTTCTCAACAGCTCAATTTGAGAAATAGGTATAATTATAACTGAATTTCAATGCTGACTTTGGCATTGTATCATAAACCCATGTCTTACTGTTTGATGAAGACATAGGTTTTGACAGTCAGGCTAGTTCTACATACAAATGGTATAAACAAAAATATAATATCCATGTCTTACTATTTGATGAAGACATAGGTTTTGACAGTCAGGCTAGTTCTACATACAAATGGTATAAACAAAAATATAATACCCATGTCTTACTATTTGATGAAGACATAGGTTTTGACAGTCAGGCTAGTTCTGCATACAAATGGTATAAACAAAAATATAATACCCAATATCCAGTGAGATCTAAGTAGTCTCATGTAGACAATGTAAATATAAAACCTATCAACAAGTGGTCTCATGTAGACAATGTAAATATAAAATAAAACCTATCAACAAGTGGTCTCATGTAGACAATGTAAATATAAAGACTATCAACAAAGTTTGGGTGCATCCAAGACTGGACCAAGACTGGTATGCCTGAAGAGCCATTGTTTGTGGCACAGGCCCCAGATGGGATGACAGGCGATGGGAATGATGTTAAGAGTACAATAAGCATATTATAAAGAATTTATATTTACACCTCTCAGTATATAAACTTGACTTTGCACTTGCAGCACTTCGATATCTGGATGAAGCTCATTGGTTTTCGTTTCTACTATGATGATAATATTTAAAAGGGTACTTTGTTATTACATTGTCATGTTGTGGTAAGGGGATCGATCATTAAAGGGGATCATTTATTTTCTAAAAGGTGTACGGACACAAATCAATTGGAATAATCATGTTTTAAAAAGAGTTGTCATTCGACGCAACAATGGCAAACCTGACATGTACAGNTATATATATAAACGTATCCAGTAAGGATTGACAGTCTCTCTCTATACATTATCTGTAATCTTATAAACGGTTACTAATTATATCATTAAAGCTTTGCCCACTTGTCTACTTGAACATTCATGTACTCCTTAGTTTTCTTTGGACACAATCCTAGAGAATTACCACAGAAATACACACAAGAGATGGCATGTATGCAAGCAGAAGCATCTCTGGATTGCATGGTGTTTTGTGTTATTCTAAGGAGCTCTGTGATGCAAATATTTAGTGGAGTTTTAGAGGAAATGATTCACTTAATTTTTTTGTTAAATGTCTCTGCACGATGTGTTGTTGTTATGTGAAATGTTGGAGTATCAAGAAAAGAAGCAGCCTAAAGCTGAGGACAGTTTCACCAGCTGGAGGCCAAGTAAGCAAGAATATCTGGAGGTGAAAGTGAAAGTTCAGAATTTTTTTCTTTCATGGCATTGTATTGAGATTGATTAGAAGATGACCTATGCTCTGCAAATAAATCCAGAAGACAAAAAAACTTGACAGGAGGGTAGTTTCCTTTGCTGAAGAGCTTTTTTGACTGCAGTTGTGGTGTGGAAAGCACAAAGTCTAACCGAAACAGACGGAAGAGATGAGCGAATGGCACATATCTCCGCCATATCCTTGTTGACAAATATGGTCTTTATATGCTGAGATGGAATAGAACCTGCAAAAAATGCTAAGCAGGAGAAAAGTAGTTCACTTTCTTCAGCAGCCAGAAAGGCATGAAAAACTGGCCGACCTTGACCATTGCTGTCAACAACAAGAATGTTAAGAAGAGGATAGTTAATTTAATTTATTTTATAAGTGGTATCCATGATTAAAACTTCAGGTTACAAGGCCAATGAACTAAGCATTTCTTTTGACATAATAGCTAAATACTGAAAAATCATTCAACTCATTCACACCATATTTAAATTTCCCTCCATCTGCTTCCAATGATTTGAGTAACTGTTCTACTTGGTGAGCCTCTTCTTCATTACCCTGATTGAAAAGCTTCTTTTTTAAATTCCGCACATCTTGACCTGATATGACTTGCCCGTCGTTCTGTGTGACAAATTCTTGTATGTCCTGGGTTGCAACAGACTTAATGTTTATATCGTTTGCAACTCATTGGATAAGGCTGGTTTCCTATTTTCAGGAAAATGTTATGAAAACTGAAAAAAAGAATTATTTTAATCTTTTTTAAAAAGTTATTGAACAGCTGTATTATGGGTATATATATATCAGTACTATATATTGTCACGTATAATAGAAATTAAATTCTCTTTCCCTTCATTAAAAAAAAAAAACTCAAATTCATTCACACAATTATTCATCACAAGGTCATTTAACAAGCCAAATCATGTATTGAATAATACAATTTTCATTCACTATTTGAATTAATAGTTAAAAATAGCTTTTATTATAGATATTATTTTAATTACAGTGCTCTATTTTCTTTTAATTATGATTTATACTTGTTCAACAAAAATTGATATGAGCATTGTGTTTTTATTTTGTTGTGTTAAGTAACCGCATTTCATTTTTTTCCCTTTATTAATTCATTATTTAAAATTTAGTAAATGAAATTGCAGCATCAATAGGTTTTTTTTTTAATGTCATTTTATAATCTTTAAATGAATCCCAATATGACACTACAGAGCATTTTAATATATAATTGTGTCAGAAAATGTACAAGAAAAATTTAATCACCTGTGTTCCAGTGGGATGATTCTCATGAACCAATTGCAGGTAGAGATCCGCAATTTGCTTGTTTCTCCATCTTCCACTATATGTACCCAGATGTATGCAGGGTAATCAATCTTGAAAGTTCTGATGAAAAAAAAAAGCATGAGCGTAAAATTTCATCCATAAAATAAACTTACGTTTTTAAATTCAAAATTTTCTTATTGATTACCTTCTAATTAGTGGACATCACTTGCTGTGTTAATACAAAAATTTAAAAAAATAAACACAACAAACAAATTATGATTAAGACATCTACTCTGGCCTTACTCTCTCCTCCATTTTTAGCAGAAATCCCCCTCCTCGATGATCTGTTAATAAATATTTATTTTTAACAACTCTTATATTGCATTAGCATGTATATTTTATTTCTTTTAAAGGAAATAACAAAAAAATGTATGAAAATCTGCTTTTTCATTTAATTGTATGCTATGCCATATTATAGTAAATGAATGTCCAATTTATAAATGGTCCTGGTAGGAAACCGATGTAGAAAATTTTTGGTATGAGAAACGTAAATAAATTGGTCATTGGTAGATAGAGAAGCTTACCTTAGGTTTTGTCTGATGCCTCTGGTTTCACTTGCCAGAGAGCGGTGTCCTTGCTTACATGAGTATCTGATGCTTTCATATATGATATATGTGATTATTGAAATTTGGTGAATATTGCTTCAACTAAAATAAAAGGGAATGAGAATGGAAGTCAGGATATTATAATCCTGAAATGTTATTACGTTATAAAAAATATTAAAATCATCATTTAAATTGAAAAATATAGAACTGACTGGGATGTCATTTGTTTTTCTTTTCAAGGGGCTGATGCTTCCTCAGCCCTCATCCTCAAATGGGGGTCTCGACTGAACGTGTACATACTCATAACAAATTTAATTTGCATAAGCCTAATAACTTAACCACTAGGGGTGTGCCGGATCCGTTTTTTTCAACCGGATCTGGTTCCGGATTTTCTTATGCGAAATCCGCCGGATCCAGATTATTCCGGATTTTGGCTGTTTCTATTTATATTAATTATAGTCTGTGTCTCATAAAGACAAAGAAAGCTATAAAAGCACATGACCCCGTGACCTATCTGCATTTTCTGATCACCGGTTTATTGTCTGTTTCAGGCATTCAAAAAACTTATCGGCGCATGCCACTTAGTGAAGTGCATGTACCTATATTACGATAGGTATTTGAAAGACGTAGCAAAGATACCGGGTGATTAATCGGCCCACAAATTTGAGTTCGGTCTTTTAGTGACACTTTTCCTGCTAGTAAAAGGTAAATTACCACATTAATAGTACGGCGAGTGTGGCTCAAACCTTATTTGAACAGAAAAAAACGGGGAGGGGAAACGTGTGCGTCGCAAAATTCAATTATTCTGGTGAGTTGGCGATAGAAAATTATGTTGTTTTTTTTAAAATAAATTCCATTTTATCATCAATGTTTACTCCGTAGCTTTATAATTTTATTATTAATTTTAAAAAGTGATTTTACTGAGCTGACCGGCATCACACACAAGAGAGGTAAACATGACGTCACAACGGACGGGGCGTGGCGTTGGTTTTTCAAACTAATGAAAAATGCCTCGCTAACTTTAACGAGCAATTGAACCGGTTCTCATATTTAGACCCCTTGAACTACGAGTCCTCAAAAAAAAAATGTTAAAAAAGACAATTAACCATCACTGTTAGCCGGTCCTAAAAAACGAGCGGTCTTAACAACCTTAGTATAAGCTCCACTTCAATTTCAAGCATTCAATGTGGCAAAATATTTTGTAACAGCTTAGCGCCGTGGGCCGAGCCAAAGAGCGTTAGGTAACCAAGTGGTAACAGACCAGCTAATCAGAGATGGCGCAATGTCCCTAAAAGTATTCATAGATAGGCTAGGTCAGCACAGGCATGCTGGCTTGACGCAATTTGATGGTCGCCTGCCGTGCTTGGTAAGGTGGCGGCCAGGCGCTTGGGCAGTATAGTTGCTTATTATTTCTGTTACAACGTCATTTGTGAAAGCGGTTAAGATGACGTCACGAATAATAATTACTCATCCCCACTATTAGCGCTGCTGACTCTAGCCTCTGGTATGTTTGGAATATTAAACATTAAACAAGCTCAACGCTCGAAACAATCGATTAATGTATCGTGATCGTATGGAATTCGGGAAAGAGAATTACTTTTATTTCAGATTATGATCCGGTGAGTCACAAAATCTGGCAAAATCCGAAATCCGGATTCCAGTTGTTTCGGATACATGTAAATCCGGCGGAACCGAATTTCACCGGGTAGTGCAAAATCCGGCGGGACCGGATTCCAGCACACCTCTATTAACCACTCAATCTGCAAACAGCATTCAAAACCGACTGAGTCAAGACTGATATGCAATAATGTTTCATAATTTAATGCTAACAAAATTCTGAACTTTTAAACTTTTAATTACTTGGAAGTAATTAGTATTTGATGTAGACCAAATGTTCACACTTTGCTAAAATATATAGGAGAATTTGTACGGGTGTCCAGAAAATGTACAGGGAGCAACAGGGGAGGGGGTTATGAAAATACTATTTTTGATGGTATGCATTATTATGGCATTAATGGCATTATATGGAATATGGGCCATGGGGGAGAAAATACGACTTTTGCCGTTATGTATCATATTGAATCATATGGGCCATGGGGGAGAAAATACGACTTTTGCCGTTATGTATCATATTGAATCATTTATTAATAATCGTTCGTCCGTCGAATCGACGAGGACCACTTTAGTCATCCGAGGGTTGCTGAGACTTGTTTTGCCTATGTGTGCGCAGATGGCTGACAAGGCCGATCCTGGCACGGAAAGTTCGGGAACAGAAGGGACATTGGATGAGTTGATTGTCTCCTGGAGGGTTGACAGCACGGGCCTTTCGGGCTTGCCTCTTCTTTTCTGCGGCGTTAATCCTGTTTGCCTCGCATGTCCTGGCACCTTCATGGATGGATTGGCGCCAGGTGGACCGGTCCAACGCAGCTTCCTCCCACGTGTCTGGGTTTATTGCAAACGCTTTCAGAGACGCTTTCAATGTGTCTTTAAAGCGTTTCTTTTGTCCACCATGGGACCACTACCCATGCTGGAGCTCGCCATAGAAGGGTCTCTTTGGTAGTCTCTCATTTGGCATTCGGGTTAGGTGCCCTGCCCAGCGAAGCTGTGACTGCCACAGGAGGGTGAAGATGCTGGGGAGGCCAGCTCTGGTTAGTACCGTGGTGTCTGGAGTTTTGTCCTGCCACTTTATGCCAAGAATCATATGGACCATGGGGGTAGCATAAACCAATTGTTAGAACAAGTACAAGTGTACAAGGCACAAGAATAAGAATTGAAAGTAAGGACATATAGGAGATCTTTATTATTAGACAACAGTGAAGTTAGTTTACATAGTAATAATAGTAATAGACTTTAATTTAATAGTGTAAGTTAAGTAAAGACAGTAAAGTAACAGTAACAATAATTTAATTTAATTTAAATTTACTATTTCTATTATTTACTATTAATAATAATAATACTAATATTACTAATACTATTACTATACTATTACTAATAATACTTAAAATAATAACAGTGAATTGAAATTGATGTCATAGGAGATCGCTTATCATTAGGGCTGCTGTATTAATAGTATAGTATTGATAGTTAAGAATATTTAATTTAATAGTATAGACTTTAAATAATAATAATAATAATAGTCATTAATAATAGTTTTAGTTTACACCCTAAGTTACTAAGTTACTGATTACTGAGTAACAGTAACAGTTAATTGTAAAAGTAAAACATTTTACTTTTTTTTAAACTGCTCTTGACAAAAAGAACACCATTCAATTCTTCGTACTCTTTTAGTGCACTGGTAAACTCATTGAATGAACAAAATGTAGCTCCTTTTTCGATTGCTGCCATTGTATTTACGACTAGCGATTTCCCCGCGCGTTGCTGCGGAAATTAGGATTTCAGTTAGGGTTGAGAACCCGCGTAACACCAATTCAAAACACCTATTGATTTTAATCTGAATCGTGGTGAATATAATAAATATATTAACTTCAACCGTTCAGGCTCCTACGTACACAAGAACTTGGATATTTAAAGATGCGTCTTTTTTATATAACTCATATTTGGGGGGGGGGGGGCTAAATTTCAGCAATCATCCCCCAGAGAGATAAGTTTTGATATTTTTTTGCCTCTTACCATCGCGGGGGGAGGGGGTACTTAACAACTTCCAAAATTGTTAAGTTTCTACCAAGATGGAAACTTGGAGAATTATTATTGATTCAGTTTTATACAGCTCATTTTAGGTGAAAAAAAAGTGTTGGGCCCCGGGTGACCCATGGGAGGAAGTTTAAAAATTTATATAATTATTTTCCTTATTACAATCGCGGGCTGTTACTAAACAGCTACAGAAGGCTTTTTACTTTTACCTACACAGGAAATGGGAGAAGCAGTAAATTTTTTTCTTTTAAAGGCCAATTTAATAGAAAAACTAATTCGGGGCCTCCAACATGCAGTCAGGGATAATTTATATATATATATATATATATTCTACAGGCAAGTACCCGGCTTCTCACGGGTTTTAAATAGGGATTTCTGGAGAAGCGTACACAATGCTTTTTTCGCAAATTAGCGTTAGGAGAGTGTACTTAACAAATTCCCAAAGTTTCATTCTTCTACCTACACGGGAAATAGAAGAATGGTTGATTTTCAGTATTTATTTAGCATGTAATAGTAAAAAAAAAAACTACATTTGGGCCCCCGGCTCCCAGTAAGTGATAATTTAAATATCTTTTTCACCTGTTACCACTGCGGGGTTGTACTCATCGACTCCCAGGCTATATGGTGCTTCCACCTAAACAGAAACCTGATCTTTCGTGAGACGTGATTGTATTTCGTTGTCTACATTTTGTTAATAAAGCCCGCTTAAGAAAAAGTACATTTGGGGCCCCGGCACCACATAAGTGAGAATTGTATTTATTTATTTTTTTGCCATTATTGCCAGGAGAGTAATTTCCAAAAGTTTCATGTTTTTACCACACGGTACATTGGAAAATTAGTGATGAGTTTGTTTCTAATAAAAGAAAAAACATTTGGGCCCCCGGCCCCCAATGAGTGGGAATTTTGAAATTCTTTTTCGCAAATTAGCGTTAGGAGAGTGTACTTAACAACTTCCCAAAGTTTCATTCTTCTAACTACACGGGAAATAGAAGAATGGTTGATTTTCAGTATTTATATAGCGTATATAAGTTTTAAAAAACACAACATTTGGGCCCCGGGCTTCCCATGAGTGGGAAGTTAAAAAATGTTTATCGCAAAATATCGTCGCTTTAGCGTACTTAACAACTTGCCAAAGTTTCATGCTTCTATCTATCAGTAAAATAGGATATTTAGTGATTTTTAGTTTTTATATATCTAATATATAAAGCTGAAAGTTTGTTTGTTTGTTACCAATACAAATCCACACCATTAATATTTAAGTATACTTAACAACTACCCAAAGTTTTATGCTTTAACCTACAGTTGGAAATATTATAGTCTAATACTAATGGGGTTTTCCCGCTATGGGAATGTTAATATTAGACTCTTGCACAGTGCGCACTATTTTGACACAAATATTTTTGACGTGATTTTCATTTATTATATAGCTCATATAAGGAAAAAAACAAAAAATGGGCCCCCTTACCCTAGGGGTGGTCACCTTGGGTTAAAACATAGCCTATGACCTATTCCAGGTCAAAATGGGGTTCCCTGCAAAATTTCACCACCCTGGGTCCAACGGTGTGGATTTGTATTGGTAACAAACAAACAGACAAACAAACTTTCAGCTTTATATATTAGATTAGATGAGAAGATGGGATTCTGTTAAAATTTCCAAAACCGTTCCTTACCGCAATCTGAAGTCATGTGACCGAGATTTCTATCTCACGACTCAGGAGACTCATTAAGAATTCTGCGGATAAGGGGCCGTCCAAAAATGACGTCACGCACCTAGAGGGGGGAGGGGGTCACACTTTTGTGACGATGCGTGACGTGGGGGAGGGAGGGGGTTGAAGAAATGTGACGTCACATCGAAAGGGTAACTTTAAATAAAACTTCCACTTAAATATTTGGTCACTTAAAATTTATTTAATGACTTTTTTAAAAAAAATTCAGTACTTCTCAAAGTGCCGTTCGATAGGCTATCAGACGCCGGTTGGCGTAAGTTAACAAGACACGAAAATTAAATATAATTCTTAAGTTTGAGAATCCAAAGGAGAACATACGAAATTGTAACCCTGCGTCGTTTGTTGTTGACATCAAAGCTATGTAACCGCAATTTCGTTTGTTCACTCGCGGCAGGAGTCTGCGAACTTTTTTTTTTTTTGGTCGGTATTCCCCCCCTCCTACCCCCGAAACTGCTACTGGTGAGTTTAACAAACAGGACAAGTGTCTAAAAAGATCTGAATATGATTATAAGTAGATATGTTAAGTCAAACCGACAACGAATATCCATTTTGGCGGTGGGTGAGGGGATGGGAATCTATTTGATACAATAATAAAAGTTTTTGATATAGTTTTTCGATTGGTTTTTTGTTCAAACTCCTCTGGCCATTCTAAATATAATGAATGTGTCCATTTCAAATTAGTCAAAATTATTCATTAACTTTATTGAATGCATCAAATTCACGACATCGCAAATCGAGAGGAGCACAAAACAACTTTTCTTCTGAACTCAAGTTTTTAAGGCATTAATTTTAAATTTGACATAAATGATACTTGATACAGTTAAGTCATGTTGATTAAGATTATTGTCATTTGTGTCCAGTGGCGTAGCTAGGGGGGGCGGAGGGGGTGGTCCGCCCCGGGCGGCACTCATTGAAAGGGCGGCATTGTGGGCATTTGAAAAAATAAACCCAGTCATTTCCCATAACTGCCCCTTTTCTTTTGAAGGGAAAAAGCCATAGTGCAACAGAAAGAATCTAAATTTTGAGTTTAAATTAACGGTTTCTTGGACATTTGTTTGATTCGATAATGGTTGTTATAACTAACGCAGTACAGTTTTAAACATTTTAAATCGCTCAAAAAATGTAACTATTTCTTATCAAAATTAAGCTGTGTACGTCACAGATGGTACTTTTATAAGAAAACTGCACACAAAAACAACAACACATCACCCCTGGTTAGAATATATGTAGTACTAGAGGCAAGTACCCGGCTTCGCACGGGTTTTAAATTAGGTTTTCTGTAAAAGCGTAGGCCTACATACTGTTTATTGTCATGAAGTAAAAGGAAACATTTATATTGAAGCAGTTCAAATACTATTGCCTATGAGAAAAGCATAGTGTCTTCAATTCTATAACAGCAAACCCAAGACTCTGGCACAACAGTTAAGACTACACCATCGTGATAGTGTAATTAACATTTTCCGAATTCCCATTATTCCAAATAGTAGAATTAAAGATTTTCAATTTTTATATAGCTTATATGAGTTTAAAACAACAACACTATATTTGGGCACCAGGCTCCCAAGAAGTGTTATAAATATTGTTTTCGCTTGTTAAAATCGTGGAAGTGTACTCAAGAAATTCCGAAAATTTCATGCTTCTACCTACTCGAACATATGAGAATTAGTGGTTTTTAAATTTTATAAAGCCCATGTAAGGAAAAAACGTATTTGGGCATCCGGCCCCCCATGACCAGGAGTTTTAACATTTTTATCTGTTAATTTTCATCGTTAGTACCTCCTCAAGAAATTTCCAAACTTTTATGCTTCTACCGTCACCGAAAATTAGAGAATACGTGATGAGTCTGTTTTTATATCAGAACAAATACATTTCGGCCCCGCCCCAGGGGAGTGAATTCTTTTTACTCCTCTTACCATTGCGGATATGTATTGCTCAACTTCCCAAAATATCATTCTTCTACCTAAACGGGAAGTAGGAGAATTAGTAATTTTCACTTTTTATATCGCTCATATAAATAAGAAAACTACATTGGGCCCCGGCCCCCTTAGAGAGATAATTTAGATATGTTTTCACCTGTTACCATTGGAGATGTGAAATACAGCTTATTTAAGAACAAAATATAAATTGGCACAGAAGCCCCGACCTGAGTGAGAATTTTAAAAGACTTTTTCTGCATTTTTGTTGGGAGAGAGAGTTTAAAAACTTCCAAAAGTTTCATGTCTGTAAGTATACGGTAAATTTGAGAATTAGAGATAATACGGTTTTTAATATAAGAAAATACTACTTTTGGGACCTTAGCCCCCAAGAATGGGTATTCTAATTTTTTTTTTGCAAATTAGCGTTAGGAAATTGTACTTAACAATTTCCCAAACTTTCATTCTTTTACCTACACGGGAAATAGTCGAATGGGGGATTTTCAGTATTTATATAGCGTATATAAGAAAAAAACAAAAACTGCATATGGGCCCCCGGCTCCCCATGAGGGGGATATTTAAAAATTTGTCTTGTAAAATATCTTCGGGATAGCGTACTTAACAACTTGCCAAAGTTTCATACTTCTACCTACACGGGAAATAGGAGAATTAGTGATTTTCCATTTTTATAAAGCTCATATAGGGGAAAAAAACATTTGGGCCCCTGGACCTTAGAAAGTGATAATTGAAATATATTTTCGCCTGTGATAATTTGGGAAATGTACTAAACAATATCCTACAATTTCATGCTTCTGCCTAATCGGGAAATAGGAGAATTAGTTATTTTCAATTTTATATACCTCAAATAAAGCGGGGAAAAAAGAGTGGGAATTTATGGAACGATTGCTATTATTGACGGGAGAGTATGCTCAAGAATTTCCAAAAGTTTCATGGTTTTATCTACACGGTAAAATTGAGAATTAGCGATGAGTGAGTTTTAAAATATAAGAAAAAACTACTTTTGGGCCCCCGGTCCCTAATGAGTGGGAAGTTTAAAATTCTTTCTCGCAAAATATCGACGGGGTAACGTACTTAACAACTTGCTAAAGTTTCATACTTCTGTCTATCCGTAAAATAAGAAAATAAGATAATTAGAGATTTTCAGTTTATATATATAGTTCATATAAGGGAAAAAACTACATTTGGGCCCCCAGAAAGAGATAATATAAATATATTTTTGCCTGTTTGTATTGGTAACAAACAAACCAACAGACACCCATTTAGCTTTATACAAATTAGACTAGCAATTTACCCGCGCTTTGCTGCGGTAAATTATGATTTTAGTTAATTAAAAATGCGTCTTTTTATAACTAATAATTATGAGAAAAAACCTATATTTAGGCAATCGTCCTCATAGAGAGAAAGGATTTAATATTTTTCAAGCTTCTATCTACACGGAAGCTTGGAGAACTAGTGTTGATTTAGTTTTATATAGCCCATTTTAGGGGGAAAGACAGGTTTTGGGCCCCCGGCCACCATTGAGTAGAAATTTTAAAAATGTATATAATTACTTTCCTTATTACCATCGCTGGGTGTTACTAAACAACTACAGAAGGCGTTATACTTTTACCTACACAGGAAATGGGTGAAGCAGTAATTTTCAGTTTTTAATAGCTCATTTAATAGAAAAACTACAGTGGGGCCTCCGAAATGCAGAAAATGATAATTTAAATATTTATTCACCTATTACCATCGAGGAAGTGTTCTCAACAACTTCCCAAAGATTAAAGATCTACATACTCGGCACAAAGGACAAATAATGATTTTCAATTTTTACAGATAAAGAGAAATAGTTTTTGGGCCCCAGCCAAACATAATTTGGAATTTTAAATTTCCTTTTCGTTCTGAGAGGGTATTCAACGATTTCCCATATTTTCATGCTCCTACCTACACGGGAAGTTGGAGACTTAGTGATAATTAATGATGGAGTGAGTGAGTGCATTAAAAACTATATTTGGCCCTCAGGCCCCCAGTAAGTTATATTTTTAATATGTTTTCACCTGCTACCATCGTGGAAGTGTATTTAAGACCCCCCCCCCCAAAGTTGCACGCCTTAATCTATTCGGGAAATAAGAGAATTATAGATTTTCAATTTTTATATATCTCATATTAGAGAAAATAAACGGTCTTGGGGCCCGGCCCCCATGAGTGTGTATTTCAAAATTCTTTTACACAAACTTTCGTCGTGAGAGGGTACTAACAACTTCTTAAAATTTCATGCTCCTACCTACACAGAAAATAGGAGAATTAGTGATGAGTCGGTTTTAATATTAGAACAACTATATTTAGACCCAAGGCCCCTAATGAGAGTGAGTTTTAACATTCTTTTTGCCAATTTTTGCCGGGAGCGTGTACTCAAAACATTGCCAAAGTTTCATGCTCCTACCTACACGGGAAATAGGAAAATTGGTGATTGTCAATTTTTATAGAGCCAATATAAGGAAAAAAATGTTTTTTGCCCCGGGCCCCACAGGAGCGAGATTTTTAAATTATTTTTTGCCAATTTTTGTCGTGAGAGGGATCCCAACAACTTCCTGAAATTTCATGCTCTTACCTACACGGAAAATAGGAGAATTAGTGATGAGTCGGTTTATATTATAAGAAAAACTATATTTGGGCCCCCGGCCCCCCATGAGAGGGAGTAAAATCATTTTTTCCAATTTTATTCGGGAGTGTGTATTCAAACAATTTCCAAAGTTTCATGCTTCTACCTATACGGGAAATAGGAGAATTAGTGATTTCAATTTTTAAATAGCCCATATTAGGAAAAAAAACGTTTAGGGCGACCCCGACCCACATGAGTGGGAAATTTAACGATTTAAAAAAAATTATCGTCGAGAGCACGTACTCAACAAATTTCCAAATTTTCATGCTTCTACATACACGGGAAATAGGAAAATTGTTGATTTTTTTTTATAGAGCCCATATTAGGAAAAAAATGTTTTTGGGCCCCCGGCCCCACATAAGCGAGATTTATAAAATTCTTTTTCCCCAATTTTCGTCATGAGAGGGTACCCAACAACTTCTCAAAATTTCATGATCCTACCTACACGGGAAATTGGAGAATTAGTGATTAGGTGATTTTTAATATAAGAAAAACTATTTTTGGGCCCCCGGTCCCCCATGAGAGGGAATTTTAACGTTTTTTTTGGCCAGTTTTTGTCGGGAGCGTGTACTAAAAAAATTCCTAAGTTTCATGGTCCTACCTACACGGAAAATAGAATTAGTGATTTTCATTTTTTATATAACTTATATCAGGAAAAAATGTTTTTGGGCCCCGTCCCCCATGAGTGGGAAATTTATCTTTTTGTCCATTTAATTATCGTAAAGAGCATGTACTCAAAAGATTTCCAAAGTTTCATGCTTCTAACTACACGGGAAATAGGAAAATTGGTGATTTTCGATTTTTATATAGCCCATATAAGGAAAAAAATGTTTTAGGGCCCCCAGCCCCACATGAGCGAATATTTTAAAATTCTTTTTCGCCAATTTTCGTCGTGAGAGGGTAACCAACAACTTCCCAAAGTTTCATGCTTCTACCTACACGGGAAGTTGGAGAATTAGTGATGAATCAGTCAGTCAGTGAGGGCTTTCCCTTTTATTATATGTAGTACTAGCTAATTACCCGCGCTTTGCAGCGGTATTTTAAGATTTCAGTTAGCGCTTAGAACCGGTAAACACTAATTCAATATCCCTTTGATTTCAATCTAAATCGTGATGGATATGCTAAATATATTAACTAAACCGTCTTGGAACAGACGTTAAAAGTTCATAACCCCATTGGAAATTGTATTATTTTAAAAATCTCTTTTGTTCAATAATTTATCCATTAACTCAATAGACAATTTTTAAATTACCTTTTACATAACTAATGTTAAAAATAACAAACCGGTCTCCAGTCCTAAAATGTGTTTTTGCTATTAAAAATTAAAACTTATTTTTAAAAACTAAAATTTGGGTCCGTGGCCCTATGGTTGCAAATTGTATAGTTCAAAACAACAGCTTATTTCCATTTGGATCATGATGAATATGTTTGTTAGTCCAAATTTGATTTAAAAAATAGAGTGGTAACGAATGGTAAAATGTTTTAAACGTTAACGAAAAAGAGATTAGGGGCCAAGGGTCACAAAAGATTGAAAAAATATTATTTTATTGACCAAACGAATTTTAACATAGGTCTTCAAATTTGTATCTTCCAAGTTTTAAAAAAAGTGCATTTACAGAGTATCCAAAGTTTTTGTTTATTTGTAATTTAACTAATATAAGGTGAAAAAACTGCAATTGAGTGATAAGTTTGCCTGCTACCATCCCAAATATGCATGCTTTTACCTGCACAGGATGTTGAAGAATGTGTGATTAACTTTGTATTTTAGAAAAAAATACATTTGGCTCCCCGTCTCCCATTGAGTGGCAATTTAAATATTTGTTTCGCTTGTTACCACCCCGGGTGTGTACTCAACAGTTTCCTTAAAGTTTCATGCTTCTAACTACATGGGGAATCCGAAAATTAGTGATGAATCAGTTTTTATATTTTAAAAAAAAATACATTGAGGCTCCCCGGCTCCCTCTGAGTGATACTTTAGATATTCTTTGCCTGTTACCATTTTACGGAGTGTACTAAACAACTTCCCAAATTCTCATGTTTCTACATAAACGGAAAAAAGAAAAATTGCAATATTCAGTAAAAGGAGAAATTAAATTTTTTGGCCCCCAGCTCCATGAAATTTAATTCTAAATTTTAAAAAATTCCAATAATCTCAGCAAGAGGCTATTCAACAACATAACAAAGTTTTATGCATCTTCCGGAAAGTTAGAGGATTAGGGATGAGTAAATTTGTTAAAATAAGAAAAACAACATGCGGGCCCCAGGGCCCCCAGAAAGTGAGAATTTAAATATTATTTTCAACTGTTACCATCATGGACGTGTACTGAATAGCTGCCAAAATTTTCATGTTTTTACCTACACGGGAAAAAGGAGAATTAGTGATTTTCAGTTTTTATAAAGCTAACATAAGGAAAAAAAACTTCATTTGGGCCCACAGCCCACAAGAAGTGAGAATTTAAATATTATATTCATTTGTTACCATCGTGGAACTGTACTGAACAACTACCCAAAGTTTCATCCTTCTGCTTACGCGGGAAATAGGATAATTAGTGATTTTCATGTTTTATATAGTCCTTGTAAGGGAAAAACGCTTTTGGGCCCCTGGCCTCCATGAGTGTGATATTTAAAATTATTTTCCGCCAATAATTGTCACATTAGGCTATTCAACAACTTTGCCAAGTTTCATGCTTCTACCTATACGTGAAATTGAAGAATTAGTGATGAGTCAGTTTTTATGTAAGGAAAAATACATTTGGGCCCCCAATGAGTGATACTTTAAATATTTTTTCAACATGTTACAATTGCGGAAGTGTACTCAACAAATTCCCAAAGTTTGATGCTTCTACCTACTCGGGAAAGTGGATAAGTATAGATTTTAAGTATTTACAAAAATAGTTTTTGGGCCCCCGGCCCCCAATGAGTGATACTTTAAATATTTTTTCAACATGTTACAATTGCGGAAGTGTACTCAACAAATTCCCAAAGTTGTATGCTTCTACCTACTCGGGAAAGTGGATAAGTATCGATTTTAAGTATTTACAAAAATAGTTTTTGGGCCCAACTTTTTGTGATTTCTAAAAAATATTTACGCCAATAATCGTTCAAAGGGGCTACTCAACAATTTACAAAAGTGTCATGCTTCTACCTACACGGAGAGTTGTATAATACGCGAAATAAGAGAATTCTTGATTTTAATTTTTTAAATTGCTCATAGCCTATGATCTATTCCAGGTCAAATTGGGGTCCCCTGCAAAATTTCACCACCCTGGGTCCAACGGTGTGGTGCTGATGATGTGTTTATGTTAATGACTATGATTATGCCTTGATGATAATGTATTTTTTGAAGTTGCAATAAGTTGCAGGGTAAAGATTTAATTACGTGAGTTAAATGTAAAGTAAAGATTGGGGATATGTCATGGAAATATTATAGTCTAATAATAATGGGGTTTTCCCGCTTAGGGAATGTTAATATTATACTCCTGCACAGTGCGCACTATTTTGACACAAATATTCTTGACGTGATTTTCATTTTTAATATACCTCATATAAGGAAAAAAGCAAAAAAATGGCCCCCCTGACCCTAGGGGTGGTCAACTTGGTTTAAAACATAGCCTATGACCTATTCCAGGTCAAAGTGGGGTCCCCTGCAAAATTTCACCACCCTGGGTCCAACGGTGTGGATTTGTATTGGTAACAAACAAACAGACAAACAGACAAACAAACAAACTTTCAGCTTTATATATTAGATAGATTAATATCGCACGACAGTTTTAGCGTGGAATTTCGACATTCGCAGAATGATCCGCTAACAAGTTCCTACATGACATAGTGGTTCAAATAGTGTGTTTAAATTGCAAGTAGTAAATTATGTGACTAATTCGGGTTTTATATAATTATTGTAAGGTAACTTATTAAAAATTAAATTAACGTTATTTTAATTGCATTAAAGTAACAGATATAAGTTGGATTTTTAAATAATATACGGTTATTCATTAAAAATGAACGATTATTCATTTCTCCATTAGTAAACACTACAATAGTATAAATAATTCCGAAAAAGACATACTTAAAAAATTGATGCGTCTTGGAAAATTGTCATCTGAAGTAACGAGTAGAACGAGATCAGATGCTTGAATTTTACTCAGTTCATGGCATCATTTACTTTTCTATGATATCTCAATTTATGGGAACCCGTCTTTTTTAAATTAATCCGGCATCCTTCCGTCTCGCGAGACGATGGTGCATCACCGT
>MUZC01000480.1:15404-29467 GCA_002072015.1 Radix auricularia
TTTAGGCATGTCATTTTTGGGTAATTTTCTCTATATAAGCTCTATATTTTTGTGCGACTTTTGACCTTGCGCCGTGACAAAACTATGCAAGTCAGCTATGTGATTTTTAGATTTTTTTATTGCACTGCTGTCAGATGCCACGACATTGCAAGATATCCTGGATTGAAGAAAAATTAAAAAACTTTTAGGCATGTCATTTTTGGGCAATTTTGGGAACATATGTACAACAATATATCTAACCTTAAGGCAAACGTAAACCCTAACCCTACAATTTTCCCTATATATTAATATTTCAGGGGGGTACATAGAATTGTCTGGCTACACACTCGTACACATATACATATACGGGTGTGTTAATGCATAATCAGGTGTATGAATGGACCCCGAATACACACATCGTACATTTGTTGTACATATGTACAACAATATACCAAACCCTAAGGGAAATGTAAACCCTAACCCCTAAAATACTGGTGATTGTGATTCATGAAAAATAAAAAAAAATGTTTGAGCTAGTAATTTAGTTAGCTTGTTAGCTAGTTACTTAGTTAGCTAGTTAGTTAGTTAGCTAGCTAGTTAGATTGTTAGCTAGGTAAATTTTAGCTAGTTAGCTAGTATTTTAGCTAGTTAGCTGGTTAGCTAGTTACCTGTTAAGCTAGTTAAGTAGTTAGTTTGCTAGTTAGTTAGTTAGTTTATTAAATTAGATTGTTTATTAATTTATTTAGTTAGTTAGTTACTTAGCTAGTTAATTACTTAGCTAATTAGGTAATTAGCAACATAGCTAGTTATCTAGATAGCTAGTTTGCAAATTAGTTATTTACTTAGCTAGTTACCTATTTAACTAGTTAAGTAGTTAGTTAGTTATCTGGTTAGCTAGTTAACTAGTTAGCTATTTAGCTAGTTAGCAAGTTAGTTAGTTAGGTGGTTAGCTAGTTATGTGGTTAGTTAGTTAGCTGGTTAGTTAGTTAGTTAGTTAGTTATTCAGTTAGTTAGCTAGTTAGGTTGGCTAGTTAGATAGTTAGTTAGTTTGTTTGTTAATTAGTTAGCTAGTTAGGTGAGTTGGTTAGTTAGGTTAGTTAGTTTGCAAGTTAGCTAGTTAATAAGTTAGTTAGCTAGTTTTAAGTAAGTAGTTACTTTGTTAGTTAGTTAGCTAGTTAGTTAGTCAATAAGTTTATTTAGTAAATTAATTAGTTAGTTTGTTTGCTAGTTAGTTAGTTAGTTAGTTAGTTAGTTAGTTAGGTTAGCTAGATAGCTATTTAGCTATATAGCTTCTTACCTAGTTGGCTAGTAAGCTAGTTAGTTCGTTTATTTAGTTACTTAGTTAATTAGTTAGTTCGCTAGTTAAGTTAGCTATTTAGTTAGTTAGTTTGCTAGTTAGATAGCTAGTTAGTTAGTTAGGTTAGTTAGTTTGCAAGTTAGCTAGTTAATAAGTTAGTTAGCTAGTTTTAAGTAAGTAGTTACTTTGTTAGTAAGTTAGCTAGTTAGTTAGTCAATAAGTTTATTTAGTAAATTAATTAGTTAGTTTGTTTGCTAGTTAGTTAGTTAGCTAGTTAGTTAGTTAGTTAGGTTAGCTAGATAGCTATTTAGCTATATAGCTTCTTACCTAGTTGGCTAGTAAGCTAGTTAGTTCGTTTATTTAGTTACTTAGTTAATTAGTTAGTTCGCTAGTTAAGTTAGCTATTTAGTTAGTTAGTTTGCTAGTTAGATAGCTAGTTAGTTAGTTAGTTTGTTTATTAGTTAGATAGTTAGTTAGTTAGTTAGTTAGCTGGCTAGATAGTTAATTAATTAGCTAGTGTGTTTGTTAGCTACGTAGCTAGTTAGTTAGTTAGCTTCTTAGCTAGTTAGTAAGTTGTTTTTTTTTAATTTAAGACTGCACTACAGTATCGTAGCACTCGTCAGGCCATGTAACACGTCATTAAGTGTGTCACTACAGTATCGTAGCACTCGTCATGCCATGTAACACGTCATTAAGTGTGTCACTACAGTATCGTAGCATTCGTCATGCCATGTAACACGTCATTAAGTGTGTCACTACAGTATCGTAGCACTCGTCAGGCCATGTAACACGTCATTAAGTATGTCACTACAGTATCGTAGCACTCGTAAAGCCATGTAACACGTCATTAAGTGTGTCACTACAGTTTCGTAGCACTCGTCAGGCGATGTAACACGTCATTAAGTGTGTCACTACAGTATCGTAGCACTCGTCAGGCCATGTAACACGTCATTAAGTGTGTCACTACAGTATCGTAGCACTCGTCAGGCCATGTAACACGTCATTAAGTGTGTCACTACAGTATCGTAGCACTCGTCAGGCCATGTAACACGTCATTAAGTGTGTCACTACAGTATCGTAGCACTCGTCAGGCCATGTAACACGTCATTAAGTGTGTCACTAACAGTATCGTAGCACTCGTCAGGCCATGTAACACGTCATTAAGTGTGTCACTACAGTTTCGTAGCACTCGTCAGGCGATGTAACACGTCATTAAGTGTGTCACTACAGTATCGTAGCACTCGTCAGGCCATGTAACACGTCATTAAGTGTGTCACTACAGTATCGTAGCACTCGTCAGGCCATGTAACACGTCATTAAGTGTGTCATTAATCAAATATTTAAGTGGGCATTTCATTTCAAGTAGCCCGTTTTTGACGTGACGTCACATTTATCAAAATTTCCCCTGGTCACAAATGTGTGAACACCCCCCCCCCCAATGCGGCGCGTAACGCCATTCTGAATGACCTCTAAAAAGGGCGGGGAAATACGAAACCGCCCCAGGCGGCAAAAGTTCTAGCTACGCCACTGTCTAGTTGTATTACGTCAGAGGTTTTCTAAAAGTTTTGGCGATCGTTATTTTTAAAAATGGTACCGTTAAAAATATGTGTTAAAACACGTTAAAAATATGTGTTAAAACACGTTAAAAATATGTGTTAGAGCACGTTAAAAATATGTGTTTAAGCACGTTAAAAATATGTGTTAGAGCACGTTAAAAATATGTGTTTTAGCACGTTAAAAATATGTGTTAAAAGCACGTTAAAAATATTTGTTAAAGCAGGTTAAAAAAAATATTGTATTTATTATATTTTTTCTATGAAATTTAAAAAAACAATATTTTTAAGCAAAAGATAATTTCTAATTCTTAAAATAGTGAAGTTTTATTCCAATAAACGTTTACAAAAACCCAAGATTTTATTAGTGTGGGTTTATTTTATTTTGAAAAAAAAACTTGCATACATTTTTATTGTAAGTTGCGGCTCTGTTTCAAAGATATGAAATATACATGGTAAAATTAATACAGTTTCTTAGATATTAAATATACATTGTAAAAACAGACACATATCACAATAAATGCAACATTATAATCTCACACACATTTACAGTTTTGTACAGAAATAATGTTGTGTCGATTTTCCTTGACACAAATGGAACATTGTCGACTGAATTATTATTTATACAAGTTTAATTCAAAGTAAATGTAGATAACAACAACAAATCTTTCAATTGATTGGTCAAACCAGAAAAAATAAAATTTGTATTATACCTTATCTTAGATATACAGACGATCCTTCTATACAGAAGATAATTTCGTCCACAGACCATGAGAGATGATCTGTTGGCAAGTGATGCAGCGGTCACAGGCCATGGCTATAGGGGTTCCACGCATTACCCCAGCCGCCTAACTATTGTCTAGTTATGTACCCATTCGGAGCTGGGTGACTCGGGGACTCCTCAGGCCCCGAGAACAAATCCTCACCTTCGTGTGGATTCGAACTAATGACCATCGGTATGACAGTCGAGAGCGCTACCTCTCGACCACCACGTTATTATTATGGCCAGCAGTCCCGCAGTCTCACGTAATCCTTAATGATTTAAAATAAGAGAATACTTGACATTTACATTAATAACTTTCCATTAAAAAAGTGTTTTCTTATAAAATAAAAAAAAAAACAGAACTATCTCATAGCTTTTGTTTTACATTCAGACTTAATGTAACTTGTTTTTTTCTTAGAACTTACATCGTTTGTAAGCTCACGCCTATAACAATGTACATTTTTATATTTATTATATATATATATATATATATGTATTACAACTGTTTTTAAATATTATATTTTATAATTACATTTTTAAAATACAATAAAGTCAGTAAGGTTAAAACTGATAATCAATAGATCTTTTGATTGGGTTTAAGGATAAGCCATCATCCTTTACAGTACATATATGTTACAGTTTAAACTCATAACCACATAAATATTTGTTCAATTTGACTCTGAAGTACATATATAATTATTTGTATCATTGCTTTTATGTTATTGCGGCTAAACACGAGTTCTCGCTTTAGTTACAATAAATTAGCCTTCATAGTTAGGCTTCATAGTTAGCCTTCATAGTTAGCCTTCATATTTAGGCTTCATAGTTAGGCTTCATAGTTAGGCTTCATAGTTAGGCTTCATAGTTAGCCTTCATAGTTAGCCTTCATAGTTAGCCTTCATAGTTAGCCTTCATAGTTAGCCTTCATAGTTAGGCTTCATAGTTAGGCTTCATAGTTAGCCATCATAGTTAGCCTTCATAGTTAGCCTTCATAGTTAGCCTTCATAGTTAGGCTTCATAGTTAGCCTTCATAGTTAGGCTTCATAGTTAGCCTTCATAGTTAGACTTCATAGTTAGGCTTCATAGTTAGGCTTCATAGTTAGCCTTCATAGTTAGCCTTCATAGTTAGGCTTCATGATATAAAAATACTTCAATAAAAAGACATTCATTAAACATAATAGTAAGCACACATTTAAATGAAATTATTGAAAGGTTACATTGCACAATGGTTAATAAATTCTAATTTTGCTTTCTTAAAATGCTGCTCCTTGGAATAATGCTCGCAGGTGATAAATACGTGTACCAAAACGGGATGTTAAAATAATTTAAGGAAGGTGATTTGCAACAGCTTTAATATTATCCTTGACAATTTTATTTTCATTGATCCAATTCAAAAAATTAATAACAGTTGTCTTTTTTACTAAAGTAGGATTGTCATTTCTTAGATTAAATTAAGTTTATTGTCAACATTCTTAATGTAATACCGTTTAAGTTTAATTCGGCATTTGCTCTTGATAAATCCATTGAATACATTGGGTCAAGAATAGAAAAGTTTACCCCAAAAAACCTGCTAAAATTTCATTTCGGTAACCCAATTCACTAAACAAGTTGTGAGTTTTCAGAGTAGCACCACTTGCAATACTGGATTCATTTCACGCTACTTTAACTTGCTTACGTCTTCGCTTTTAAAAAATAGAACATATTGACCTAATGCTTGATAGGCTATGCCATATTGACCTAATGCTTGATAGGCTATGCCATATTGACCGTATGCTTGATAGGCTATGCCATATTGACCGTATGCTTGATAGGCTATGCCATATTGACCTATGCTTGATAGGCTATGCCATATTGACCGTGTGCTTGATAGGCTATGCCATATTGACCGTATGCTTGATAGGCTATGCCATATTGACCGTATGCTTGATAGGCTATGCTGTTTTATTAATAGGTCAGGCTAAACCACGTAACCAGGACCATTAATTCTGATGTTACCCTAGGGCAGTGGCGTAGCTAGGGGGTGCAGGGGGAGACATATGTCCCCAGGCGCCATGTTATTGGGCGCCAAAATGAGTATTAAAATTATGTAAATTTATGCTTATGGAAACTAATGTATTTCAAATACTTTTGAAAGATTGAATTTTCGAGCTCCACAAATATCTTCTTTACAAACCTATTGGCAAGCATTATTTTGTCCCCCCATGGAGAACTAAGAAGCGCCATGTGGATTTTCAAACTAAAAAAGTAACCATTAAAGAATCATTTTAAGATTTTGTTCAGATACATTTGAAAGGCGCAGCAAGCCTTGAAAGGGTTATCATAGAAAAAATGGAATATGATGACATATATCTCGCCGACTGTCGGTCATAACAACATAACAATGCTGATGTCATGATTCGGCATAAGTCCGGCCTTCAACATCAAATATGTGCCAGAAATCCCAGAGCATTGTTTGAAAACTGTGACAACCACAGCTTAAACTCAGCTAAACATAGGGTTGCCAGATGTCCAGCAGAAGGAGGAACATCTCCTCTATTTTAACTCAATATTCTCCGTCATGCTAAAATCGTTTAGAAAATTGGGCTTTTTTACTTTTTGTATTATAATGTTTATGTATCGTTTCTACAACTATTATATCGTATGTTTACTTTCAATGAAAATTTATTATGGCTATTTTAAAAATTAGAAATATAGACAAGGATGAAAAAATATTCTTCTATAGGTTAAAAAAATATCGCAGTCATTGATAATGAATTGTAAGAAAAAGAAGTATTGGAGGTTATGAGCCGTCTTCACACAGCCTTGTAAGTTTTGAAAAATGGATTGGAGGAGACATTTATTTCACTGAAAGTCAGGGAGATGTTGAGAAGAAGAGCTTGGAAGATGTTAAGTCGGTGTATGAAGCATGCATTAGTTACTTAGAAAATTGGTTGAAAACTTTTGATGAGTTTCAATGATTTAATTAGATGTACTTAGATAACAAAAAAGAATGTAAACTTGATGACCTTTTGGCGTGTATATTGTATTTGAAAAAGAAGGATATTATAGAGGGTGTGCAATTGTTTGACCAATACAGAAATCTTAAATAATGAATACAAAAACAAAGGAACAGATTTTTAAGAATCTTGCATGAACAGTGGCAACTGTTAACAACAAAATTGTACTGGCTTTAAGCTTAATCCAGGACGACTCAACCGAAATATTCAAAATGTCCTCCTTTGTTTTATTATGTCCTCCTTTCGGTGTCCACGTATCTTGCAACCTTAGCTTAACAGGATCCAGTTTTATCATGTTTCTTGGAACAGTTGAAAGTATTTATTTGTTTTCCTCTCGTTCAACAACTCGTTGGGAAAAATTAAAATAAAGTGTACCAATCACAGTGAATAGGAAGTCTGAAACACACTGGAGTGCATGATCAGTAGCCGTAAAGGCTATTTATGAAGGACTATATCAACTAGTTGTTGTAAAAACGGTCAGAAGGTGAAACTATAACGCCTGACAACAGAAGTGATGCAGAAACTTAATCTCACAACTTTTGATACATTTCTAGAACTTCATACTTTGGAAAATTGATAGTGTCCAGAAACGGTTGCAGGATTCTAATTTGAATTTCAAGGAAGCTGTTGCAAGAACTTGTCAACATTCGTGATAATTTGAGCCAGGTTGCGATAGACAGTGAAAACATAACTATTGGAATCGAGGTTGACGGAAGGATTAGACGACATCGGAGGATACCTGAAGAATAAGCAAGACGTGCAGGATTTTTGGCAGAAGAAGAAATTTCACATGTTATGAAATGCGTAATTGATAGACTCCAACAGGAGATATCAATACTGTTTTTGCCTTTAAAAAAACTTTAATACCAATTTCGGATTTTTATAGACGTCAAGACTCTTCACGATGAGACAAATGTCTTTACACTTCATCAAAATTGCTTAGATTTTGGCCATTTCAATAAAACTGACGTCAATAATCACGAATTCTCCACAAAAATAGGACACTACAAAATACTGATGAGTTCCCGGACTTAAGCTCTACAAGAAACTACTTTGGGGCTTTTTGGTTTTATTACTTCACATCGAGATGAAGTATTTCCTAATCTGTGCATTCCACAGCAAATACTTCCACTAATTGATGTTTCTATTGCAAGCTGTGAACGGTCCTTCAACAAACTAAAGCTTATTTTGTCTTATTAAGATGCTTCAATGGGACAAGATCGCCTGAGTGACCTTGCACTCCTGAGCATCGAAAGAGAAACTATTGAGAATATTAATTTTGACAATGTGATGGACAAGTTTGCGACTATCAAATCAAGGAGGATCAATTTGTTGTAGACTATGTGTATTTTAACCATGTATAATTAGTAGAGTCATTTTCGTTTCAAATAAATTGTTTACAATCGAATAGAGATTTATTACTCTGTATTCTGCTTCATTAAAATGCTAGATGCTTCAAAAATGAACAATGTAAACCGTAAAATTTCAAAAACGTTCTTGGTGTCTCAGTGAGCTATCTGAGTCTGTCGGTCCGAGAAGGGGCGCAGACTTTGTGTCATGTCCCCGGGCGCAGATGACCCTAGCTACGCCACTGCCCAAGGGCTAAGCTCAAACGATTTTCTGGAGTATTTCTAATTTATTGAAAGTAGTGCTCAATACCAAGGACCCAAGAGATAACCCGGAATACAAGGTGTTTAAAAAGCTGGCACTTTATGAAGTCACTCATTGTTTTTATTTCTATCAAATTATTAAGTATACATTTAAAGACACTCATTTTTCCTATGGGTTTTTTTCCCTAACATGGTCTAATTCTCTTTCTGGTGCTTTGAGGTCGTAATAACTTGCTTTCCTTTCTTTTTTTTTTTCTTTTTTTTTGTGAAAATCTGAGAAACTCCTTGATGTGGTGCACACATTGGTACTCATATTTGAATGCAGATTCATTGGTTGTAAGATGTCAACGTTCAAATCATGCGTTTCTTAAATCCCATACTACCTTCAATCTCCCACATTCACCCACACACAGCATCATTGTTTCAAAGCATAAAAGGTCCCTTTCTTTTAACCTTGACATTGCTTTTTTCCCGGAAGAAAATCACGACAGCGTTCTTCATGCCGAGGTTCTCAAGCTCTGAGTCTCGCAGTTTGGCGAAACGTTTCCCGTCGATGGACTTTGCGTGCAGATGTGAGATGATCCTCTCGTCTATCTTGAGACACCTCAGAAAGTTAGCGAGCTGGTCGCTGGTGTAGTTGGAGATGTTGGCATCATTGGGAATGACGATTTCCTCCTCTGGTATCGTGCTGGGTACTGAAATAATTAACGTAAATTTTTAAGGTATTCCAACTTTCTAAAATGGAGTAAATCAAGACAATCATATATTCTATTCGGCTCGTTGTCAGTTCATAAAGAATCTTTCTTCTTAGAAAAGCATAATTCAAATTTTTTGACTTAGACGATTTATTACTTAAACGTCAAAATAATTTATATATGAGAAATGGATGTCATAAAATTTAATTTTATAAATAAACACACTTGAATTTTTCAATCACATTAAACCAAAAAAAAAAAACAATAACAAAAACAACAACAACAACAACACATGGGTTTCCAGTGAAATTTAAACAAGTGCTGAAAAGCAAGTACATTATCATTATTACATAACAATGTGAAAGCGTAAATCGTGATTGAGCTGTCTCAATGGCATGTTATTTTGGGTTAGTAAAGTTCCTTTCCCACCAAACTATTCGCAAGATCTCTGGATATTGCGCGTTCCTCATACGGCAAATGAAGTGGCATTCCGTAAGGTATGGGAGTGTCTTTGAGCTGTTCAAATGGCCCATGTTTCTGGATATTCTAATGGGGATTAATATAATAGTGGGTGATGTACGCTCTAGTAAGTATAAAGTTTTGATTATGGGGTGAGATATTTCCCGCTGTGGACAAGCATTTTAGTCATGTTCCTTACTCCCAGACAAGTTGTTATCCAACCACACATCAATAAGCACATTTATAGCCGGTTTACACATACAAATTTCGATCAAAATCTGTGAACCGTCTATAACGCTCTAATGTTCGATACCATGACTTTATGTTAAAAAGCAAAGAAGCAAACTCACTGGTTGAATAAGGACTTTTGGCGGCCTTTGCTTTGGCTGATCCGGGTGGTGCAGAGCTCAATGTCTTATTAAGAGGACGATTTGGTGTACCAAGATTATCCTTCTTTTCTGTATTTCTGAAAGTAATTTTTTAAATAATTAATTTAACAATTTTTGTGTACAAAAATACTTTGTCAAGTGTTGCTTATCGGTTCAAGAAAACTTTTAAAAATTTGGCTTACTTCTATAACTATATACATGGTTTTAAAGAGCTCCCAACCTTTTAAAATAATCTCAAAAACTACATCCTTTAACTCAAGAAATAAACAAGTTTTTATGCAATGAACATTTAAAATACAAACGTTAGGAAATATTAAAGTATGTATTTAAAAGGGAGAAAAATCGTTTCATATTTTCACATATCCATTATACAAGGACAATGCCTGGCTTCATCAAAAGATATCAATATTATTATTATCTTTAAGAATTGTATATATTATGACAATTTGTATAACACATAAATCCTGAAAACAAGATTTTCCCCATTTAAGATTCTATTATTTCGATCAGCATTTTTATTATTTTTTTTTTAATTTATTTTTTTTTTAAAATAACATAAAAAAATTAAGTAAATTCAAAGCCCGACAAGCCCACTATAATGGAGAGCAAAATAAAACGGAGTCAGCAAGGGCAAATGACCTCAAAAAGCATCCAAATTATTGTTTCAATAAAAAGTCATGTGATGTACTTTAGCATTAAGAACTATTTACATGGGAAATAATTATTACGTTCTTACGCATTCCACCACAACATGAGAAATAATGCAAAATTAAAGGCAATATAAAAATATTACTTCGTTTAAACGCCAGTATTTGATCCGTTGTAAAGCAAGTACCGTTAAATATTTAAATACAATTTATTTTTTCAATATGCCAACAACCCATAATGCTTGCTACAGTTGTAGTTACTAAAATAATTTTAATGAATGCTGAGTAGACTTGGGAAAAGATACAAAACAAAAAAACTGATACGACTGATACATCATCCTTATGGCAGTCTATAACGATGATGATGATAGTTTGATAATTTATATATTTTATACACAAGCGGACAACTGGGTCTTATGGCAGTCTATAACGATGATGATGATAATTTGATAATTTATATATTTTATACACAAGCGGGCAACTGGGTCTTATGGCAGTCTATAACGTTGATGATGATAATTTGATAATTTATATATTTTATACACAAGCGGGCAACTGGGTCTTATGGCAGTCTATAACGATGATGATGATAATTTGATAATTTATATACTTTATACACAAGCGGGGAACTGGGTCTTATGGCAGTCTATAACGATGATTATGATAATTTGATAATTTATATATTTTATACACAAGCGGGCAACTGGGTCTTATGGCAGTCTATAACGATGATGATGATAATTTGATAATTTATATACTTTATACACAAGCGGGCAACTGGGTCTTATGCAGTCTATAACGATGATGATGATAATTTGATAATTTATATATTTTATACACAAGCGGGCAACTGGGTCTTATGGCAGTCTATAACGATGATGAAGATAATTTGATAATTTATATATTTTATACACAAGCGGGCAACTGGGTCTTATGGCAGTCTATAACGATGATGATGATAATTTGATAATTTATATATTTTATACACAAGCGGGCAACTGGGTTCACAGCGCTTTACGACGCATACTTATCACTGCATTCAATGTACAATATTCATATCCTAAAACAAAATTAAATGATACCACGGTGCATATAAACTAATTTTATCATTAAAAGAAATGTTTGATAATTCCCTAAACAAAAACTGCGTTTGTATCATCCCAATGAGAATATCAATCTACCGAGAATTCATAACCGAAAAGTGTTGATGAAAACTTGACAAGTTCTATCAAAGTTTAGTACACTATCTGTGGCACTTCTCTTAAAAACTAAGCTATTAGTTATATATATGGCTCAGGGTTTGGACACGAGTCACATTTAAAAAAAAATATAATTAAATAAGTATTTATATATTATCAGTGGCGTGGGCCATGGTCACGTCAACAGGGAGGGGCCACGATGGTTTATTCACCCAACCACCGTATGTTGTCAACAAGAAAGCTGCTACTGGCCGATAAGCCACCTGTAAGTATGTCACACTGAAAATGTGTTATAACACACCCATTCCTGCGATTCTGTATACGTCATAGCTGCGATAGAACCAGTTTATTTATATCGATTTCTCGTTTCGGCGGTACACACTATTTTTGACAGGGGACGTTTTAATTTTCGTAAGTAAATATATACGCGATAACCTAACATGCCCCACTGGCTGAGTCACGGGGAATGCGGTTTAGTAAAGGAATGCCACGAACCGATAATGTCAGGTGGACCTCTATGTCACTGCAAAGGCGAATATGTTAATAATCTTTTAAATGTATGCAGTGTATTGCGTAATAAATAAACATATTTTAAGGTGTGAACTGTGAACACGTGTGCTCAAATGTCTGTGACAGAGATTTATGTGATTTACACATGTGTGAAAGTGAGTGTTTTTAAATCGTTTATATTAACTCGTGGCGCCTAAACGTTTGCTTTTGCTTGCCGAAAAACTTTAGATCGATTTTAACCCACTTCCCCTTATGCCAGTGAGCTGAAATGACGATAAAAAGGATATATTGAAATGTAAGATCGATCAAATGTACTATCATTAAATTAATGAAGTTTTAATTTATCTCTATGTATCTCTATTTTGCATGTTAATTTTTGTGCTAGAGTATCGCAGTGCGTATTATATTGAACAACCTTTTTAATACGTTCCTGTCACGAGGTGAGAATTATATAGACGTTGTTGTTTTTTTTAAATCCCATAACCTCTTTTTTTTTCAAGGTCCTAGGGGGCTCACAAAAACACTGACTGGTTTGATGAACATTGGGACGAGATGAAACCTGTCACTGAAGCAAAAAGGAAAGCTCTTATGGCTTACAAGGAAAAGCCTACACCCGACAGGTTGCATGCCTTAAAAACAGCCAAGTCACTTGCCCAAAAGGTTGCACGTAAATGTGTCAATACCTACTGGCTTAAGCTCTGTTCCAGTATACAATCAGCTGCAGACATGGGTAATGCAAAAGTCATGTATGAAAACATCAAAAAGGCAACTGGCCCCTTGACGTCAAAAATTGCTCGCCTAAAGTCCAAAAATGGAGAAATTATTCAAGACCAGGCAGCACAGCTAAAACGGTGGGTTGAGCATTTACTGGAATTGTATTCAACAGTTACCACAGTCTCCAGCACCGCTCTAGATGACATCCCAGATATGCCACTAATGGAAGAACTTGATTTCGTGCCCACACAGGAAGAGCTGAGCAAAGCAATTGACAGCCTAGCTTGTGGAAAAGTACCTGGGAATGATGGAATACCACCAGAGGTTCTAAAGAGTGGCAAGACAGCTTTACTCCAACCATTGCACGAGATTCTGTCCCTCTGCTGGGAACAGGGCTTCATCCCCCAAGACCTAAAGAATGCAAATATAGTGACACTATATAAAAAAAAGGTGATAGGAGTGATTGCAATAATTATCGCGGCATTTCACTCCTTAGTATTGTAGGAAAGACCTTTGCCCGCGTTATACTAACACGTTTACAGAGCCTAGCATCCCGTGTCTATCCAGAATCTCAGTGCGGTTTCCGGTCCGGTCGGTCTACCATAGACATGGTGTTCTCCATACGACAGCTCCAGGAAAAATGCAGAGAGCAGCAGATGCCACTATACATTGCCTTTGTGGACCTTACAAAAGCCTTCGACTTCGTCAGTCGCAACGGGTTATTCCAAATACTGGCAAAAATCGGCTGTCCCCCTCACCTACTTGCCATCATCAGACAGTTCCATGAAAATATGCTTGGTACAGTGCAGTTCGATGGAGCTAAGTCAGAGGCCTTCCCTGTCAGCAGCGGAGTTAAACAAGGTTGTGTACTCGCACCAACACTCTTCGCAATATTCTTCTCTGTACTTCTTCGATACGCATTCAAGGATAGCAGTGAGGGAATCTGGTTACATACCAGAGCTGATGGAGGACTTTTCAACACTGCCCGCCTCCGAGCCAAGACCAAAACGACGGATGTCCTAATTCGAGAGCTACTATTTGCGGATGATGCGGCACTAACAGCACATACAGAATCTGGTTTGCAACAACTCGTGTCAAGCTTCTCCAATGCCTGCAAAGAATTTGGTCTGCAAATCAGCTTGAAAAAGACAAACATCATGGCCCAAGACACTCGACCTCCTCCTACCATAAATATCGATAATGAAAACTTGGAGGTTGTGGACAGCTTCACCTACTTGGGATCCAAGGTCTC
>MUZC01000480.1:29921-50624 GCA_002072015.1 Radix auricularia
AAAACATTTGGAAGCACAGAACTCGTGTGTAAAAACTGTGGTAAAGACTGTCACTCAAGGATAGGACTGCACAGCCACTCGAGAAAATGCAACCCAACCCAAAGGTGATACACCATCGTCTCGCGAGACGGAAGGATGCCGATAGGGGGCTCTAATGTTTCTATTTGAACATTCTCGGGCTTGCTAGACACTGGCGGCGCCCATCCCTCTACAGGTAGGCGGGTGACTTTCTTAGCGTGTGTCATTTCTCAACATTTTTATAGTGACTTTTGCGTGGGCTCGATCCCACGCCCCTCAGCTGAGGCGAGCTTACTATTGACTTCACTGCCCAGCCGCCAGACGTTACGTTTAAAAATATATTGCCGATCTGTAAATGTAAATGCTACGTGTTAGGGTTAGGGTAAATGCTAATAATTGCTCGTGTGTCTCGCCGTCGCACTGTATTAAACATGTATTTATAACCCTTTTCCCGTAATGAAATCGAACTGAAATTTAGCAGGTAGACTGTAGTAGATTTTTTTAAAACTATAAATTCTTTATATGTTTCAGAAATAACTAACAATTTTGTTGTTGTTGTTGTTTTGTTTATTTGTTTTTTTTTTTGTTGTTTTTTTTTGTTTTTTTTCTTTTGTTTTTGTTTTTTTTTTTTTTTGATTGTCATGCGTTGCATGTTATTATGAACATTTTTTTTAAAAAAATTTGTCTCGTTTATAAAGTATTTTTAGTCAAAAACTTGATTTTTAAGGGTTTTTTATTAGCTGAAAGGGTATCAATAAGTGTGTGCGTGTGAGTGTAAATGAATATTTTTTGGATGCAGTTGGGGTCCAGGGTTTTACTGTGATTCTTGTCCTAATCGAGACAAATCACTAAAAGGCTCGTTCGAATTAGAAATAATATGTTTGAATAAAAATACATACAAGATGTGTTTGAAGAATCCCCCTTAATGCAAATGATTTTTAAAAGCAGTCAGTAATGGATAGAACAAACAATCAATGTATTCCCGGCCTCTCCAAACTTTCTATCTTATATTGCAACATTAGAGAATGTACAAATGACTTGAAAATATCGCATCACTAGGAAAACAGCAGTATGTTAAATGTCAATATTAGCTAATCGGTTAGTAACCGACGTCAGTGATACACTTAAAAGAGAATATTTAATTGCTCAGCACCACGGGTTTTTAAGTTTTGTATAAATATTTATTTCATCCTACCCTATCCAAGATTAACAGAACACGCACATATTAACTACTACTTCTTACCCGTCAATTATTATAGACATTTTGTCGATATCCATCTCGGTATCCATTACAGATCATTCATGACACGATAGTGTTCTTGTCAATCAGTAGACATGTTTAGTTGAATGTTACTAATGTAAATGTCTGATCGTTAGACAGCGACAAAGACACTCTCAGGTACGTGCGGGCCCCAACACATTTTAGCCAACCGCACCTCAATAATGTTTTTATTTTTAGAGTGCAGTATGGTAAACATAATTTGGTATAAGGAGTAAACAGGGGCGGACATTTACTGTTAACGTGATTTTGATATATTTCCAGAAATAGTTATAAAAAATTATAAATTTATACTTTTCTCCAAACAACCGTCAGAGCAAACTTCCCATATCTAACATGAACAGTTTCATTTACCAAACATATTTGAAACTAATCCATCTAAATTAAACAGCTTCGTGAACCCGAATAGAATCCGCCTTTGTGTTTGAATATAACTGAGTCGTCACCAAATCAGTTCGTCACGAATGACTGCACTTCTCCATTTATTGCTCTTTTCTTCAGTTAGCCCCAACAATAACCCAGAAATATCCCATATGATATATGGAATAAAAGGTGGCGGGAATTAGTTTGAACTCAACGACTCGCGATTACGCTTAAATGACATCATAGACACATTTGGCGAAGCTGTTGGGTTGGCATTAAGTGGACGCCAAAATGCAGACCAAAATTTTAAATTTAGCGAAACAATCTCACCCCGTGATTATCGTTATATTGCTTTTGGCTCTCTTAAATTTTGTTCAATCTCATGCGCACCTTCAGACGGAAACTTAATTTTCAACGACACTGAAGGAAATGATAATGTTTGAATGTTCCTTGAAGGAGAGCATTTTATGTTAATGGTATTTATTTGCCTTGCATATAATTAAGGACGAAAATAAGCACGCAAAAAAGAGGTGTGGGGGGAAGACCCAGCCACCAATGAGGGATCACAAGCAAGGAATAAATTTCAACTTGGTCGGGTGGGGTGTGTTGGTCGTCGGGTGGGGTGTGTTGGTCGTCGGGTGGGGTTTGTTGGTCGTTGGGTGGGGTGTGTTGGATTTAAAGCTGGCTATTTACCATATGTTGTATTTATTTAATTTACGTTATAGATAACTACACTCCCCAAGTTAACAAGCCAAACCCTTCCCATTCCGATCCTCTTCGCAACGACCCCATTAAGAAAAGATGGAATTTGCGCTGTTTCAAAGTATATCTAAAACTATTTATGTCTAAGGAAGGCAGCTGAGATTTTTTAAAGGTGAGATTTTAAGTTAAGTTTAAAGGACTGATACGGACTATTTCATAGAGAAAATGGGTTAATACGACAGGACTCACTTATCAATATAACGTTGCGATATTTAATCGTTCATTCGGATCTCTGATGCAAGTTAAAGTCAATCCTGGTCATGGGAAATCTTTAGCATCTTAAAATTACAGTTTATATAAAATATATTTCACATATCTTAAGAATTTATTTTCTCCGTTTTAATTTTTCTTCTAACAAGGTCTCAAATACGGGCTACCTGCACTCTTAAAAATTAAATTTTATGCTGACGTTACCATTCAGAAGCGATTCTAAATAATTGTACATGCCCCCAATGAGTCTGCATTAACCCCGTGGGTTCCCTTTTTACCACAAGCGTGATAATTTACCCCTGTTTTAAGTAAACCGCAGCAAATCTAAAAATATATTATATCTTATTTTTATTTTCACTAAATCGTTTTTAAAGGAAAAAAGTATTTTCTAAAATGCTTTTTAAAAATATTTGGTTTAATGGGGATGGGGATGTCAGAAAGATGTAAAAATTGGTTCTCACGGTGTTACATTGGCGTAAGTCGAAGTTGTCATCTCCGTCCTGCTCTCACCGGTCAGCTCACTGCCATCATTGAGGATGATCTGGCTCTCGCTGGCGTTGTCCGAGGAGAGGTCTCCGCTCACGTCCGACTCCTTGTTACTGCCGTGCGAGTAGCCGCTGCCTTGTGAGCTCTGGCGACTATGGTTGCCATTGACGTAAGGTGGCTGCTTGTCGGCCATGGCGCGTCGGTCACAGGCGTTTCAAATAATGACGAAGAAAATAAGACCTTGGAAGATTCAAATAAAAGATAAAAATTAGAATGAGTACTTATTTATAAAACACAAAAATCATAATTATTTTTTTTATTTGTGTGTGTGTTTAAGTACAATTCAATCTCATTGGTATGAGATATTGACTGATTATTTCAATGCTGACCCTACCAATTTTTCTCTATCACGTACTCGCCAACACACCAGCAGAGACAGATGTGCAACTAACGGTCAGTCTTCCACTACTACGTTGGGCTTTAGCCAATCTACCAAAACCATGTCTCGAATTGGCCGGCCAATGCCCGAATTTCCAAGATCGCGATGAGAAAAATCGTTTGTGTTTGTAGCAGTATCACTGTAATGGTAGTCGCGTCTTTCCCGTTGTATCAACTTACGTAGAAATTATCTTACAACGCCCCTTCATCAAATACTTTTTAACTCTGATGCAATTCTATTATAAAACAACTGTAGCGATATAAATGATAATACATATTAAATATCATAAAACTAGTTCAAAATTTACTTTTTAAAAAATCATTTATTCTTGTTTTTCAAACAATCGATAACCTATAGAATGTATTGCTGGCTACTTAAGTTGTTGTTTCTTTAAAGTTATGTAATCTGAGCTTATCTGTTACAGACGTTCTTTCTAAACAGAAGATTATTGCGTCCTACTGTTATCTATGTTTTGTGCCTAGTCTTGCATTGCATTCTTATTCGAGTTTTTTTTAATTGTTGATAAAGTGCTGTTTTTCCTGGTTTCTTCAGGCAACCGATGCCACGCCCGAATTCAGGATGGGAGGCACATAAATGTGTCTGTGTCTAGCCAGCTAATTTACAGCAATATTGACCGCTTCGCGAATTGACCAACCATTTTGCAATATGGTTGATTTCGGGCTTTGGCCGTAAAAAGTATAAATAAAGTTGAAATAAAACTACATTGTTTCAGTTAAAACAGCTTCTAATTTTCTAACTAGTTTTGATCGTCTATTACTTGATTTTTATCACGATACGGGTTTGTATTCCCTTGCGGGTAAAATAATATCATGCTGGATAAGGAATACAAGAATATTCATAATTTGGAAGCTTTAATGCTCATTTTACAGAGCAATACATTTAACATAGTAGGCCGTAGGGGGGAAAAAAACCATTGAGTAAACGACAAGAAATATTTTAAACGAAGTGTACCTGTCACGTATGTGAATCTGTTCCAAAATTGTTGAATATAATTATGCAAAAATCAACAATAGAATTCCTCATACAAAATTATGAAAGATGTTGATGGCATATCTGTCTGTCTGAATTTATTTTAATCCATTCGTGTTGAAAAGTAAAGAAAATGTGGTCTCATTATTTCCATACTTTAGAATTTGTGCCCGCTATTTCATGTTTAAAGACCCGGTTTCTTCTTTTAATTTTGGGGTTTGGGGGGGAATGGAATCAGGTGCTTTCACCAAGAGAATGGAATCAGGTGCTTACACAACAAGAGACGTGGTGGTCGAGAGGTAGCGCTCTCGACTGTCATACCGATGGTCACGGGTTCGAATCCACACGAAGGTGAGGATTTGTTCTCGCGGCCTGAGGAGTCCCCGAGTCACCCAGCTCCGAATGGGTACCTAACTAGACAATAGTTAGGCGGCTGGGGTAATGCGTGGAACCCTTATAGCCGTGGCCTGTGACCGCTGCATCACTTGCCAACAGATCATCTCTCATGGTCTGTGGACGCAATTATCTTCTGCATAGAAGGAGCGTCTGTATATCTAAGATAATTACCAGAATGGAATCAGGTGCTTACACCAAGAGAATGGAATCAGGTGCTTTCACCAAGAGAATGGAATCAGGTGCGTACACCAAGAGAATGGAATCGGGTGCTTACACCAAGAGAATGGAATCAGGTGCTTTCACCAAGAGAATGGAATCAGGTGCTTTCACCAAGAGAATGGAATCAGGTGCTTACACCAAGAGAATGGAATCAGTGCTTACACCAAGCGAATGGATTCACTAAAATTTTAAAGAGACGCCAGGAAACCTGGAAAAAAATATTACAATAAATCTTTGTCTTGTCCTCACGTTTGGGGGGGGGGCAGGTTGACAGCTTTTTTTCCCCATTAGCATTTAGTCTGGACATTTGTTTTTTAATAAGAACTTCAAACGATTTAGCGACATGAAGTGTTAGAGATTGAGTTAGAAAGCCCTGACTTTAAATACCATCCAGCATCGTTTGAATAAGAACTTCAAACGATTTAGTGACATGAAGTGTTAGAGATTGAGTTAGAAAGCCTTGAGTTTAAATACCGTCCAGCATAGTTTGTGTTCCAATCTTGTGATGGAATCTTTCGACAAAACATATTTTTTTTAAATCTAACCTTTTTGAAAATAAAATCTGGATAAGGTATTAACCAAAGTACCTGTTACGTCGATTCCTTTAAAACACATACGAGATTCGCAGATTTCTAGAGTGCGTTTGTACGGGAGGACGGCTTCTAAAGAAGGTAATTTTTTTAAATGATAAATTCCATTAATGGTCTTAGATGGAAAATATTTTAAAGGTTGTAACTGAACTGAACTGAACTGTCCCTTAACCCGACGCTGGGTCGTTGGGGCACCATTTTGAGCTGCGCACTATCTCATGCCAAGTGTCACGGTTCTGAGCTGCCTTCTGGGAATCGCTAAATGAAAGGCCGGTCCACCCTTTGATATTGTCCTCCCAACTCTTCCTTGGTCTGCCTCTTTTCTTTCTTCCCTGGACTGTGCCTAGCAATATCGTCTTTGAGAGACCTCCAGATCTTGTCACGTGTCCGTACCATCGTAGTTTCCTCTTTTTAATTGAGGTGAGAAGGTCCTCGTAAGGGCCAATGACAGCACATATTTTGTCGCGGACCGCTTCGTTCGTGATGTGCGCCGTGTAGGAGATGTTTAATACCTTTCGAAAACATCTCATCTCAAGCGCACTAATTCTTTTTTGGAAGTCTGCGGTGAGCGTCCAAGCCTCACAACCATAAAGGAAGACTGACATCGCCAGAGAGCGCATTAGTCGAATCTTTGATCTCAGGGAGAGCTTCTTGCTTTGCCAGATGTTTTTCAGTTAATGCTGCAGTTGTTTGGGCCGTTCTGGCACGAATTTCTGGCTATGAGCCTTCATTGTATATTATAGACCCTAGATATTTAAAGGTAGGGACCTCCTCGAGTTTTTGCCCGTTTATCCGTATTTCACTTGTGAAATTCTTATTTGCCATGACCTTGGTTTTCTCTGCATTGATTTCCATGCCAGGCCTTCGACGTCTTCTCTAGCTTTGCAAGAAATTCTTTTAGTTCGTCCTCGCTGCCAGCTAGGCCGTCTATGTCATCGGCGAAGCGGAAGTTATTTATAATCCTTCCTCCGATGCTGACCGTTCCGACATGGTTTTCGAGCACATCAGTCATAATTCTTTCTAGGAAGAGGTTGAAGAGGATGGGGAGAGTAAACACCCTTGTCTGACACCAACAGTGGTCTTGAAACAATCTCCCAGCTTGCTGTTGTAGAGTACTGCGCTGGTTGCTCTGTTGTATAGGTTCTTGATCACAGCAATTAGGTTGGCATTAATATTGAACTTGTGCATGGTTGCCCACAGTGCTGCATGCCACACTCTGTCAAAAGCCTTTTTAAATTCTATGAAAACATGAAAGGGGTCTCTCTGGTGTTTCAGATGTTTTTCACAGAGCACTCGCAAGTTGAAGATCTGCTCTGTTGTGCTCCTTCCTGCTCTGAAGCCTGCCTGTTCTTCTGCAATGATCTGCTCTGCTTGTGGTTTCAGTCTGTTTAGTATTACCATGAGCATGACTTTGCTGGGGTGACTAATCAGGCTAATTGTACGGTAGTTCTGACACAATTGTAGATTACCCTTCTTTGGGAGCGTTATAACCAGCGATTGAGTCCAGGGTGTTGGCCATTCTCCTGTCTGCCAGATCTTGTTGCACATGTTGGTTAGAATGTTTATTACTGGGTCACCTCCTGCCTGAATCAGTTCACCTGGGATGTTGTCTGCTCCAGCCGATTTCCCCTTTTTCAGCTTTCGCACAGCCAGCTCCACCTCATCACGGAGAATGTAATGCATGTCCATGTTAGTTGACGTTGGGCAATTGAGCACTGATTCATCGCCCTTTGAATCTTCATTGTATAGCTCAGAACAGCATTCGGTCCATCTTTTTATTATTTCTTGTTCTTCTGTAATACATTTCGCAGATTTATCTTGTATTGTTGAAATGCGACCTTGCTTGGTGGATGTCAGATCTTTGACAATCTTTTAAGCCTTTTTTGAGTTGTTCCTTAGTAGATTTTCATCGATGTCTGAGCATTGTTGTTCTATCCAGTTTTTTTTTTGTTGCTTTATTCATTTCTTTCCTGATCTTTTTATTGATTGCTCTGTATTTGATTGCTCCTTCTGCAGTATTCTTTACGTTCTTAAGTTTTCTTCTCTCATCTCATAGCTCTAGGATATAAGTGGAGACCCATGTTTTTTTATTGCATGTTTCTTGCCAAGTATATCTTTTGCTGTCTCAATTATTGTGGTATTGAAGGTATCAGTGATTAGATCTATGTCCATATCCGTTTCCGACTCACATAGTGTGGCCAGTGGAGCAAATTTCCCTCCAATTTTTGCCCTGAACGCCTCTGCGATTTCTGGATCTTTCAGTTTTTCAAGGTCGAAGCGTAATCGTGAATTTCTTTGTTTTGCTATCCTTTTCAGGTGTAGATGGAAAGTCATCAGCACCAGATTATGGTCGCTGCCGATATCCGCTCCAGGGAAGCTTCTAGTATTAGCTGCTTTATAGCATGATTTAAATCGTCTTCTGACCAGTATGCAGTCTATTTGGTTACTATGTTCCCCGCCTGGGCTGTGCCAAGTCCATATTCTGGATTTTTTATGGTGACCAATTGTGTTAGCTAGAAGGAGGTTGTTGTATCGTGCAAATTCGAGGAGTCGAAGCCCTCTATCGTTGGTCAGGTCATTGCAAGAGTGTCCGCAAGTATCTGCCCAGTTGGTACATACATCTACTCAAATCTTTGCATTCCAGTCGCCTTGGACGACGATAATATCTTTCTTTGGTGTTTGATCCACGATGTTCTGTACTTGGTCATAGAGGGCCTCAATTTCACTATCATCATGGCTGGATGTAGGAGCATATGTCTGTATAATTGTGATATTGAAGGGTGTTGCTTTCAGGCGAATGGTGATGATGCGGCTGGAGACAGGACGACAACCTATGACTGAGTTTGTTGTATTTTTATGGATGAGGAATCCAAATCCATGTTCGTGTCTGTCCTCCCTGCCACTGAAATAGATTTTGTGTCCATCTTCTGTTGAGAGTTCACCAAAGCTTTTCCATCGGGTCTCACACAGTCCGATGACATTCCATTGGTATCGTTCCAGTTCGTGGGTCAGTTCTTTCACTTTTCCTGTCGCATGTAAGGTTCTTACATTCCATGTGCCAATAATTATGTCTCCTCTTCTTTTAAGGTTGTATGGTGGTGTTGGTTGTGGTGCACCAGTAGTAGATTTTACGTCTCCACCCTGGTGTGTAGTGGTAGACGCGGCTCTTGTTAACCCTGGCGACGACCGAGCCGGTGTCACGAAATAAAGTCTCCCCCAAAATAAAGTCTCCCCCGGAGAGTTTATTTTAAAATAATTTCGCCCCCGGAGAAATAGTTTTAAAATGAAGTCTCCCCTGTTAAAATAAATCCTCCCCTTAATTATTTGAAATTATAAATAATTATTTTATTAAACTTTATGACTTACAACATAATTTGTATTTTTTCTACATGCATTTGTGTATGATTATTGGGAATTCAACGATCTTAAGCTTAGTCAGGGGCGTAACTATTTGTGGGTTTAGACGTTGTATGCCCGTAAAGACACATATTTAGAGTTGTTGAATTGCCCAGAGTTATTAAAAAGAATAACAGACAAATGAACTGAAATATAAAGATGATTAATTAATACGAGAACGTTGCATCGAAGTCTTTCTTTACGTTTGTAACACGAGTTAGGATTTAAACGAAAGTTTCTATTTCTATTTGTGCATTATAATAATTTAAAAATATCACCAGTCTTCTACCCGTAGAGTTTACTATGTCTACAGCAAAAAAAAAATATATATATAAAAAATTAGCAAATCCAAGTAGCCAAGGTTTGTAAATTTTTAAAAAATAATTAAAGTTCACTTTTTAAAAATAGTTGTAAAAAGTTTTTAAATGGGATTACTTTTTTGTGTTGCCGTCTCAAGAAACACAGAGCATGCTAAAATTTAGACACACAAAAATTAGGTCACACGTTTAAACAATGAGCAAGGGTTGGAGTCTACCGATACGTTAAATTTATTGCGTAGCTCAGATAACAGTATCGTGGATATGTGGATTTAGGTGAGGCGCACGCTTAGCTAGTTTGAAATTCGCGTGCCGTGGAATATGTTAGGTATAAAGTCAATTACCTTAGAGCCCAAGAGGTCGAAGGTGTAGCTTAGAGGTTGGCTTTTGTTATTGATGACGTGCGCTGTTGTGTGTGTGTGTGTGTGAAATGATTGTCATCTTGTTTTCCAAAGGGAAGCGTGGAACGTTAATACGTTTAAAACTTTCCCTAATCATTTTGTAAGCTCATCACTTACTTCACATTTTTGTCCGTATTTGTTAGTAGGTTATTTTATTTAATTGTTTTAAAATTATTTATGTTAGTGCCTGATATTATTGTAATGTCCTGCAATGAATTATTAGAAATGATAAATTTTAAATTTACAGTCTTAAGGCTCACTCCAATAAAAATTTTATTTTAATGTAAGGAAAATAGTAGTATTTTCACACACAAACACACACACTCACACACACACACACAAACACACACACACACACACACACACACACACATATATATATATATTAATACTAGGTTTTGATTGAGTGGATTTATATAGTGAAATATGGCCGAACCCGGAGCTGGAGACGGATTTTGTAAACATGGAGGGCTTCCGGATTTGCCAGAACCGGAGCTATTATAAATATGTATGTTTTATGGGTCTATCGGCCTGCCGGATTTGTCCGGATTTATGAATTGAAATTCTGTCGAAGTCGGAATTGTAAACATAGCTGGATTCCGGATTATCCAAAGGGTAGATCCATAACAACCCTAATTAAAACTGCAAGACCAGGCAAAAACCACGAATAAACTGTGGAAAAGCGTAGGACGCAATAATCTCATGTACAGAAGGAGCGTCTGCAATGTATAAAATAATTTTTATATCCATATACATATTTGTATATATGAATAAGTTTTTGTATGTGCGTATTTTTATGTATGTAGGCTATTTTGTGTACAGTATATGTTTATGTTTGTACGTATGAATGCATGTATGCATATAATTATGTATGTATCTATACATTGATGTGTGTGTGTATGTATGTTTAATATTTATTTTTATTATTACTGCTAGAGCATTAATAAATGACATAAAACCCCTAAATTAACACCACTTAAACGCATACAAATTTAAACAGAATAAACAATAATCTTCCGTACTTAGTAGCGTCTGTAGCGTATAAGATAAACATTTATTTATTTATTTAATTATTAATTGAATTTAATTGTAAACTAAAACATTAATTACATGCCACAGACTTATTAAAAATTATGTGTCTGACTTGATATAACAAAAATTATTGTAAAGAAGAACATAATTTAACTAATTAACTTAAGTGGGTGAGACGAAAAGCTTGCTTACACTTGTAATAAAATACGTGTATAGATAACTAAACATAATAAAATACGTGTATATATCAATCAACATAATAAAATACGTGTATAGATCAATAAACATAATAAATACGTTTATAGATCAATAAACATAATAAAATACATGTATAGATCAATAAACATTATAAAATACGCGTACTGATTAATAAACATAATACAATACGTGTTATGTATGTATTTTGTGTACAGTATATGTTTATGTTTGTACGTATGAATGCATGTATGCATATAATTATGTATGTATCTATGCATTGATGCATGGATGAATGTATGCATATATGCGTGCATGTATGTATATATATGTGTGTGTATGTATGTTTAATATTTATTTTTATTATATTTGAAAGATACACTTTGAAATAATATCTATTGTGATGAAAGTATTGATGATTGTAGTAAAGGCTGTGTTGTTACAATCATTTGTTTTGTTTTTTGTTTGTAGTCATAGAAATAATCTGACACATTATTATTGTGGCATGTATAAATCAATGTTGAAAAATGGTTTTAATTTAAAAACCAGAAGCCAATGTTTAGTAAATTATTGGATTTTTAAATTTGATAGTTTGATAGTGAAAAAACGTCTCGGTACATTTATTAAAAGAATAACTTATTATTTATATATTATTAGTGAAGCTGTCTCCCCAAAAGCGTCAATACGTTTTGCGTAAACCACTGCTATAAGCCCAATGTGTCATCCCATCACGACTAAACCAATAAAACTCATCCGATTCTTCCAGTGCCACATACAAGGATGTCACCCCTTGTTATAGTGTCACCCACTGATGTCAGCACCACCCCTCTTTTTAAACCTCGCTCCTGCTTCTCTCAACACACTGCATTTACAGAGTTTTAAAAAAAAACACTGTATAATCGGGTTATAGGTTAAACAGGTCAGTTGCGCAGCGTGATTTATGTTCCCTCCCCCCCCCGTGCCTTTACTTAATTGGGTCACTCCCACCCCCTTTCCACCGACTTCAAAAAAGGATGTCTGAAAGCCCGGTGTTTGTGTGACTTGGCATTAAAGGACTTAATCCCCTTATAATGCCCTTATACACCAAAAACTCCAAAAACTCCATGTGCGTCTATTTGTACTGTGGGAAAAAAATCAAGTAATTAATCAATTTTTCAAATTATGTTACGCCCCTGAGATGTGTCAAACGGTATGGTCCCCACCCACTCATATCTCTGTATATCTACGCCACTACTATAAATAGTATTATAGTAAACAATTAAGAATATTACAGCAATACAAAAGTAAGTATTCTATATTCTTTTATTTTTCAATGATCACTGTGTTTAATATCGAAAGTGTGATGGGGGCGGATTTATTTTGGGGGAGACATTATTTTACAGGGTAGGGGAGGATTTATTTTAATTGGGAGTAAAATATTTTCTCCGGGGGAGAGTTTGTTTTAAAATGGAATCTCCTGGGGGAGACTCTGTATGGGGGAGGATTTATTTTGCAACACCGGTATGTATTGAGTTAGTATAACAGTCATATGGTGTGTCTAGGGCAAGAATTGCTTGGCGGCACCCATCCCTCTCCAAGCTTAACCATAGCCGGTTTCCTCCTTACCGCCTTGGTCATGGACACGTAGCCTTTGAGTTCGCATATGAACACGTCCGCCCTGGCCGGTGCTCCAACTAGGAAGTCGTAGGCCCAGTGGTGCCGTGTTAGCACCACCCCCTCACGTGGTTTAGCCGGTCAGCTGAGACCGTTGCCCGGGGTGTGGCGCTGGGAGCCACATGTGAGAGTTTCGAGAGATGGACGAGAACCAGTGAGCTTGACCACCCGAGGGTGCAGCTGTCACAGCGTCAAAAGGTACTACCACTGCCCTGCGCTCTCTACAACTACAAATGGATATATACCACTGAAATGTCCATTAAAAAATATTCAACATTTCCATAACTCTTATTTTTTTATATTATTATTATTATTTTTAATGTTTTTTTTTTTTTAATTTACTGTTCAGCAGATAATAAAGTGGTACAATACATGAGCTACTTTCCTAATTTATCAAAAACTTCAACTGCCATGTATTTATTAGAGAATATAAATACCAAGATTGTAATATTGCAGCAATGGTCTTAGCACTCCCAAATAAATTTTACATAAAATTTCAAATAAAAATTAGAGGAGGAGTGGGGACCGGAGGAACTTGAAAGACTTCCGCGATTTTATTTTTTATTTTTTTTTACAATGATCAGGATGTGATTTCTGGAACAGCGTTACCCCGCCCCCACCACACACTTTATACCCAAGCAAACACTGGCATTGAGTGGCCTATACTGTTTGTGTTGAGGCCATGATCTATTTCAACGAGATATCACTGTTTGAGATCTAAAGCCAAAGGGACGTTCCCACTGAGTGCTATAGAAGACCCAGGCCCACGTCACAAATTAAAATACCTTGCTGTGTTCCGGGTCAATGAACATTTTAACCTGTGCCTGCGAGGAAGACAACATTGACAATAATCTTTTGTGTCTGGAGCTGTATCGTTTTAATGGTAGTCACGTCTTTCCCGTTGTGTCGCATTACTTAGAAATTAACATACCACGCCTCTTCATCAAATAATGTTAAAACGGTGGTGGTATTACATTATAAAACTTTTGTACCGCTATAAATGAGAAAAAATATTAAATATCATAAAACCAGTACAGAGTTTACTTTTTAAAAAAAAATCACTTTTCTAGTTTTTCCAACTATCGATGACCTGTAAAGTGTATTGCTGGCTACTTAATTTGTTGCTCCTTTAAAGTTATGTCATCTTATAATATCCGTTACACACTCTCCTTCTATATAGAAGATTATTGCGTATTACGCTAATCTATTGTATGTGCCTAGTCTTGCATTTTTTTCGAGTTTTAAATGTTGATAAAGTGTTGGTTTTCCTGGTTTCTTCAGGCAACCCATTCCACGGCCGAATTCCGGACGGGAGAAACGAAAATTTGTATGCGTTTGTTCTTATATACAGAATAAGAAAGTTGTTTTTATCCTTATGCAAACTGAGGGTTGGATTAACTTATCTTTGTTTTGTATTTCTAAATTAGAATTATTTGTTGATGTAAATGCAAAGCCATGCGTAAACCTTTCCGCAGAAATTATTTTGCGCAAGAAACCAGGAAAGTTGTATCAAACAGTAATATAGTTCCCATTAACATGTAATGCACTCATTAGCGCCATCTCCGTCCCGTCCCCCCCCCCCCCCCCCCACGATCCCCTCTTCTCCTAAAAGACTGAAATGAGGTTTGAGTTTTTATGTCAGGTTATAGATGAAAAGGTGAACTCGTCAGAAAAGGTGAACTCGTCAGACCAGGAACTACCCGCTTCCTTGTGTGTTTTCGCCCTGTGTCCCCGACCCGAGCCAATATTTACGGTATACTCAAAAGCATGGTTCATCTGTTACTCTGGACATTGCTGTTTTAGGTTTGGAATTGGGGAGCTCGTTATTTAACTAAGTAAATATCAGCAAGAAAATGCCGCGCAGCAAAATCAAATGGGATAAAAATCATTATTTAAAATAATGAAACTGTCGACAGATGACAGGAAACTAGCGGTCAGCTAATAGAGGCTCGCGGGCAACATGCGGCCCGATAAAGAGTTTTTTGTGGCCCACTTAGACATTTGGAAAACCAGACTTGAAATGAGATTTGCTTCATGGCCATTACCGTAAGTTCGTCTTGTATTTTCCTCTAGAGCTGCAAAGTCATATCCTTACTGATATTGATACAGCACCTGAGAAGCTGCAGCTTTCCTTACTGATATTGATACAGCACCTGAGAAGCTGCAGCTTTCCTTACTGATATTGATTCAGCACCTGAGAAGCTGCAGCTTTAACTAATGACATGCATTTAGATCACATATGGAAATAAATTGTTAATACTGTCACATCAGTTGCCTTGTCTTTTTCTGCTGAAAAATTTACATTTGTGAATAATTCTGCTGGGAAAATATTCTCTATATTTATATCTACGTATGGTAACGAGCAAATTTTTCTTGCATAAAGGTCAACAACAGTTAATAATGATGCTCCTTGACATTCAAACTTGCTGGCAGTGATGTTAATCTCAACAAGAAACTTCACTACTGACTCTTAAAAAATTGTTTTTCACAAATTGTTTATCTTAATTCAAATTAATTTAAACATGTTATATTTTAATAGATAGACCAGTATGCAAGACTTCGAAATATTGCGCACTGTATAAAAGACAATTAAATAAATCACGCAAAAAGTTACTATCATTGAAACGATGAATCTAATGCGCCAACGCAATAAATCTCAAAGAACTTTGCACTAATGTCAATTTATTTTGTTTAAGTAACTGAAATAGTTGTGAAATTTTTTCCAAGCCATCACCAATTTTTTCAGGAGTCCGTTATTTATTTTTCAGATCTTTAAGCATTTCACCACTTATATAATATAATGTCTTGATAACTTATATCTTTATATTATGATATAGTTGTAAAACAGACTCACTCAAACTACAAAAATTACACTCGGAACATAAACTAAATTTACCTGAAAACTAAAAGCTACCTCCTAGAAAACTAAAAGCTACCTCCTAGAAAACTAAAAGCTACCTCCTAGCAAACTAAAAGTTACCTCCTAGCAAACTAAAAGCTACCTCCTAGAAAACTAAAAGCTACCTCCTAGCAAACTAAAAGCTACCTCCTAGCAAACTAAAAGCTACTTTCTAGCAAACTAAAAGCTACCTCCTAGCAAACTAAAAGCTACCTCCTAGCAAACTAAAAGCTACCTCCTAGAAAACTAAAAGCTACCTCCTAGCAAACTAAAAGCTACCTCCTAGCAAACTAAAAGCTACCTCCTAGGAAACTAAAAGCTACCTTCTAGCAAACTAAATGCTACCTCCTAGCAAACTAAAAGCTACCTTTTAGAAAACTAAAAGCTACCTTTTAGAAAACTAAAAGCTACCTCCTAGAAAACTAACTTTCATGTTTTGATTCAGTAAAAATATTTCTGATTGATTGGGAAAATATGTCAACGGGTTTTTGTTTTTTTTTGTGTTTTTTTTAAAGTTTTATACAAACTCTTATATTTTTGGGGTAGGTTATATCCAGTGGCGTAGCCAAGTTGGCAACGGGAGGCAAATGCCTCGGGCGGCGCTTTGCCAAAGATGGAATAGACATAGAATAACTAACAACCCGAGACATTGAATAACTAACAACCCCAGACATAGAATAACTAACAACCCCAGACATAGAATAACTGACAACCCCAGCCATGGAATAACTAACAACCCCAGCCATAGAATAACTAAAAACCCCAGAAACAACTGATACCGCCAACAGACCGGAAATGTCCTATTCCCGATGACAACTCTTTATTTACTTTGCTATGTCAAAGATGCCTGAAATCATTTATAAAATATAGTGCTGGAAAAAAATGCTTAGAAAAGCTGCTCACTGAGAAACTAATGGAATACTGAAAGGATGATTTGAATTTTGATAAAATTTTACCTGGAGACCTCATCCTTTTAATCGAAATTGCCAGTCAAAGAACAGGAGAGCAAAATTTTGTTAATCGACGCGAATATGTCCATGTTATGTAGAAAAACTCTTTGATAATAAATTTTTATTCTTCTTTAGATGAGACTACTGTAGAAATTCTTGTGAGGCTTTGGCTGTGTTATAGACTTTATAAAACAGATATAATTTTCGCGTACCAGACAATCTACTTCGAATTAGAGTATTGAAATGACATCGTCGAGCAAAGAATATTACCCCCCGCCCACGTGTAAACAAAAAAATAATTACTGATATCAAGACTAGTTCATTTATAAAGTTTAATAACGTAGTTAGGCACGAAGTTACCCTGCCTACAATAAGATCAATAATTTGAAAATTACTTACACATGTCTTAAATGATGCAAGGTCTTAAAATAGCTTCTCTGAAATTTAGTTAATGAAAAATTAAATCAATAAAGAATAGATCTACGCCAAATATGTCTCAATTATTGTTAGTTTAATTTTGATTATTGAGCATGGCAATGCTGAAATCATTTATACACGAAAGATGTTCTATCGGGAAAAACAGGAAACTTCATTTTATTATAGGCAAGGCAGATTTCCCTGTTATTTCAAACATAAAAATGTATAGTGTCATTTTTTGTTTCTAATGAAACACTACCTTTGATTTGCAGCGTTAATATATTTTTTCGGGGGGGGGGGGGGTGAGGCAACAAATTTGGGTTTAGCCTCGGTGGCACATATCATCGGTACGCCGCTGATTCGATTGCTGAGATATACTAGCAAAACTGAATACAAATTAATTTAGAGATCAAAATGCAGTCTTGAAATGTATGAAAGAAGAACTGTTGTTGGCGATAATAAAATAATCTCCAAAATGTAGGTTCACCCAAATATCTTTCAGCCGTATGATCATTTAAAAATATCAAGAGAGAATTCATTAAATTCATCACTTTATTTTAAACTAAGTTGATTTTTCTCCCTGCTCCATGTCACTGCGTTGAATCGACAGTTGGAGCTATCAATGTCTTTTTAAAGCCAGTTTTAAAATGAACATCATCATTAGTTAAACATTTGGTTGCGAGAGTTTGCTTTGATCGCATTACAGTTATCACGACTGGGCACGTTTCCAATGGAACCCCATCCCCCACCACTTTTTCAAACCGCACCAAATCTTTGTTAACGGACTTCTAACTTGTAGCTACGTTATCAGCATTATTTTATTTTTTTAATAACCCGAATTTTCGTTCCTTATCAGTTTATTTGCTAACAAGATAGCGAATGTTGGCAGGCAACTGGGTTATTCTCGACCAATGCCACACCACTCACTCTGTACATGAGCCCAATCAAATTATATATGATCTGATTGCCACTCACTGTGTACATGAGCCCAATCAAATTATATATGATGTGATTGCCACTCACTGTGTACATGAGCCAAATCAAATTATATATGATCTGATTGCCACTCACTGTGTACATGAGCCCAATCAAATTATATATGATCTGATTGCCACTCACTGTGTACATGAGACCAATCAAATTATATGTGATCTAATTGCCACTCACTCTGTACATGAGCCCAATCAAATTATATATGATCTGATTGCCACTCACTGTGTACATGAGCCCAATCAAATTATATGTGATCTAATTGCCACTCACTGTGTACATGAGCCCAATCAAATTATATATGATCTGATTGCCACTCACTGTGTACATGAGCCCAATCAAATTATATATGATCTGATTGCCACTCACTCTGTACATGAGCCCAATCAAATTATATATGATCTGATTGCCACTCACTGTGTACATGAGCCCAATCAAATTATATATGTTCTAATTGCCACTCACTGTGTACATGAGCCCAATCCAAGTATATATGTTCTAATTGCCACTCACTGTGTACATGAGCCCAATCAAATTATATATGTTCTAATTGCCACTCACTGTGTACATGAGCCGTGTACATGAGCCCAATCAAATTATATATGTTCTAATTGCCACTCACTGTGTACATGAGCCCAATCAAATTATATGTGATCTAATTGCCTTTTTTTTCATTTCATTGCATATAATGAAAGAACCCAAACACTCCCCTCTTTACACTAACTCACTTGGATACTCATACTGCTGAGATCGATACACCAGAAACAATTGATTTTAAGCGTATCCAGAAATTGACCACGGAATTTTCACACGGCTGCCCAGTATCGAATATTGATTTATTCGAGGCCACTTTGTGTTAACACACGGTGAATTATTCAACATGCTGATGACATGTTTCTCCCAATCCGTGGGCGATAATCTCAGAACAAAATGTTTGGTGTGAAATTGACATAAGCTTTTTGAATGATGGTTCATTTGACCAAAACAACGTTAATTTAACGTCCTTTAATTTGTAAAAAAAAAAATAATTATTAAAAAAAAAAAAATTTGTCTAAAAAAATAATTATAGTAGTGTGCTAATCGATGAGATTAAGAAGTGTGTTGTGCGTCATGGATATTTAAAAGATCAAGAAATTATACGAGATAAATAATTTTAAAATAAATATGTCTTTTTTAAGTCATAACATTATCTTTATATTTATGTCAATTAGCATGTATAAATTTTCGGATATAAAGATTTAACGTTTCCCGAAGAAGTTTTCAATAATTTAACATTTCTTTAAGAATAATTAAAGCTATAAATTTATCATATGTTCCAGAAATTATGTTATATATTTTATAAGAAAGAAAAATGTTTAATTGATATTTTATTTTCAAGGACGATTTATGAAATATTGTTCCATGCAAATAATAGAAAATGGATCATTAAATATTTAAAATAATTAGGGTTGTTTATTCCCCTTTTCATACTATTTCAACAAGGTGGTATTATAAGTTGTGTATAACTTACCTGATGAATTCACCACTTATTCAAAGTGACTGGAATAACAGAAATTATATTCCATAAAGTAAAATGTCTCTCACTTTGCTGGCACAATCACAAAGTTTTCAATGATATAACATGATTAGTAAACACGCATTTTATTCCACCGTACATTCCAACAGCGTAGCTTATCACTGACTGCTTGCGGTCCATTGCCCCATAGGATTGAACCTACACACCAGGAGGTCTAGACTGTGTGTTTTAATATCCCCTTATGGTTTAAAAAAAAACACCTATTCTTTTTCTATTCTGTAAAAAATTCCCCTCGACATTTGGTTGGCTTTTGTTCGGGCCGAGATAGAGAGAAGAAGCAGAGATTATTTTAAAAAAAGAAAAAAAAATAGAAACTGGGTCGTATAACAACCACACGTGCCGACTTTATTTAGGTTGGGAAAGTCGTCTAACCGGTTAGGGAATGGTATAATATAGGGTTAGGATACCACCCCGCTTGCTGCAACTGATGTCAACTTAACAGCCAAGTCGTGCTCTTATCTCTGGCCCTGGCCAACCACCGACCCAACCCATTTCCCTTTTTATAAGCTGGTGCATAGTTCATTAAAGTTAAAATATACGGTCCTTCACAGGCGTATGATGTCACGCAGATGTCCTGCTGCTACATATTTCTGCATATTTTTAATTGTAGTAGAAGAAAAGTAATCAAGGCTACTGGCTACTGTTTCAGTTTTCTCAAAAAAATGATTTTTTTAAAAATGTAAATGTTAAATTATCTCCCAACTATTTTATATTAAGACAAAATTGGCAGCAGGATAGGAATGGCGTAAGGTTATGACCAATGTTCCCTTTAAGCTGCGCGACTGCACAGATATTTTCAGTGGCGTAGCTAGAGCTTTTGCCGCCCGGGGCGGTCTCCAATTTGCCGCCCTTTTAGAGGACGTCCATAAATGACGTCACACATGGGGGAGAGGGGAGTCACACATTTGAAGTTAATTAAAAAACACGCAACTTTATATAAAACTTCCACTTAAATATAATTATGTTTACCGACACTTTATTTAATGAAATTTTACGTGGTTTCACGTGATATTAGAGTGCAGCCTTTATTACTCTAAAAATATTTTAATGACAAAAAATAAAAGTGATTTGAAACCTGGTCATTTTTAAATAGAAAATACGGCTTTTATGGGGGGGGGGGGGGGG
>MUZC01000480.1:53416-71015 GCA_002072015.1 Radix auricularia
GGGGGCGCCGCAGGCGCCACGGCGCCCGGCACAATCTATCAAAAAAGGACAAGTTAGTTGGTCTTTTAAAAAAAAGGCTGGCGCCGTAGGCGCCCAAAAAACGGGGGCGCCGCAGGCGCCACGGCGCCTGGCACAATCTAGTATTAATAATACACATTATTCGGTCCAGCGGTGATGAGTTGTTTCATATGCAGTTTTCTTATAAAGAGCGCCATTTGTAACGCATGCCGCTTAATTTTCCTTTCAAATCGATAACTTTTTGAGCGAATTTTAATTTTAAACGGGTTTGCGTTAGTTATAACAACCAATATGTAATCAAACACATGTTGCGTGAATCCGTAAATTAAGACTCGAAATTAAGAATATCTTTCTTTCACCATGGTTTTTCCCCTTCAAAAGAAAATTGTTGGCTGTCGGAAAGGGCTTTATTTTTCAAATGCCCACGCCCTTTAGATGAGTGCCGCCCGGGGCGGACCGCCCCCCTAGCTACGCCACTGGATATTTTACAGACCCCGCGGAGCTGTTTACCAGTATCGCGCAGCAAATTTTGTAATATATTGGACCAAAAAATGGATGATGTGCGAATTTGCTCACGAGTTGTTTTATTTTACTTTGCACACGGACCAACGAACCTTAGAGAGAACATTGAATATGACCCTCCGTCCCAGCCATGAGACAATGATTTTGTTTCATTTATTTATTTATTGTTTGGCAGTGTTTGTCTGTGTGGCAGTAGTATAGAAAAGATTGAACCGCTCATGTACCTAAGGGTTCCCATTAAGTCAAACTTAACATTACAAGGACAATCATTTTTTCAAGCGACAAATATTTTGAAGGGAAGCTACCATTTCAAAATCTAATGTTATTTCAAAAATAGTATATTTAGGGTTGTGTCCCATAAGGCCAACGATTTTTAATTTATGATAATTTTAAAGTTTAGGCAAAATAAAAAGAACTGTTTGTTACAAAAAGATAACTTTTTTTTTCTTTTTTCTTTAAACTAAAGAAATATACAGTTTTGTCATTTAAATAAAGCAAAATTATCTATACTTTCGTCCGCGCACCAGCGCCCGGGGTACCAACCAGCGCCCGGGGTAGCTTTTTTTAATATTTTTTTTTTAATTTTTTTTTAAACTTAAGAAATATACAGTTTTTTCATTTAAATAAAGCAAAATTATCTATACTTTCGTCCGCACACCAGCGCACGGGGTACCAACCAGGGCCATCATATCCTCCAGGCACATTAGGCCAACGAAAACCAGACAATAAATTACTTAAAACATTTATAGAGTATTCAATTAACAATATAGCAGGAGGAGAAGGTTCACATTTCAAAACGCAGGAAAGATGATAACTTTAGCTGTACTTCAGTTTCCAACCCTCTTGCTCTTTTCATGAACAAAGTTACAACTGAGGCTTCTGATGTCTCTTCTACACAATAAAGCGTTTTCATATAAAAGAGCTGCCAGAGAGAATAGCCCTTTTTTCATAATTAATTATAACTATTTTTCTATTACCTTCTATTCGGATAACCAACATTTCCCTTTAGAAATTGTTCCGAGACTTAAAAGCAAGATTTGGAAGACAATATTTACATCTGGAAATGTTTTCGAAACACAATTTTTTTTTCTAATAATTTCAGCAAGAATTTTATAGTCGCTAAATATTTGTAAAAAATGTTAACGAGAATCTTATTATTAAAAACCTCCTCTGGATCTGATGGATACTTCTCTATTGATACCTTAACTTTTGAAATACTTGTATTGTAGTACTGTGTAAAATGTGTTTTGATTTCTCATCACAGTAATTTCGATTGATGGGAGAACTGAATGACTGTCCGCCATAAAAAAAACCAAATCATATTTTAACAAGTTATCTGATCAAGACAACTATTTCCTTCGTGACATCATCCAGAATTGGGACAGCTTCTACTCCTATTTCTTCATAATTTGGTTAATGCCACTTGCATGCTGGCGTTCCAACATCATTGGCAGAGCAGCAATACGATCATTTAACGAACTGTAGGTCAGGAGCAATTAACTCGCAGCGGAAAGTGAGTCCTATATCTATTATACGAAAAGGGAGTCCTATATCTATTATACGACATTTACAAAAATAACAGATTTAAAAAACGTAAACAATGGCCAATGACTTAAAATATTTTTTAAATATTGGAATATGAAGTCAGTCAAAAATTTGAAAGTGATTACATTTAATGTATAATAGGTTTACAGAGCTGGCTGTTTAAATTGATGACGTCCTGCAAATGTAGGTGTGGTCAGGGCTTCGTAAGCCTTAACACAGTCCTGGCCCAAGCTGCCATCATACGTGTGGTCAGAGCTTCGTAAGCCTTAACACAGTCCTGGCCCAAGCTGCCATCATACGTGTGGTCAGTGCTTCGTAAGCCTTAACACAGTCCTGGCCCAAGCTGCCATCATACGTGTGGTCAGAGCTTCGTAAGCCTTAACACAGTCCTGGCCCAAGCTGCCATCATACGTGTGGTCAGGGCTTCGTAAGCCTTAACACAGTCCTGGCCCAAGCTGTCATCATACGTGTGGTCAGGGCTTCGTAAGCCTTAACACAGTGCTGGCCCAAGCTGTCTTCATACTTGTGGTCAGGGCTTCGTAAGCCTTAACACAGTCCTGGCCCAAGCTGCCATCATTTCCCTTCGACATTGCTAAAGTTACAACTTTTAATGCTTTGACAGTGGTTTAATATCTAGAAAAAGAGAGGAAGGGGATGGAGTTATTTATTTATAATCTTTCCTCATGTCTCTCATCCCTCCTAGGAGTAAAAAAAAAAAAACTTTTTAAAAATAAGATGGGTTATATGAACAATGTCAGCTAAAATAAGATAGGCTATATGAACAATGTCAGCTAAAATAAGATGGGTTATATGAACAATGTTAACTAAAATAAGATGGGTTATATGAACAATGTCAGCTAAAATAAGATGGGTTATGTGAACAATGTCAGCTATGAGCGTTGGCCTGTTGTACAAAGTAAATAACTTTAACATACATGTCAATTAAACATAATGAAATATGAATAAACTGGCAGTTAACTTTAACATACGTGTAAATTAAACAACATGAAATATGAATAAACTGGCAGTTAACTTTAACATACGTGTAAATTAAACATGAAATATGAATAAACTGGCAGTTATCTTTAACATACATGTAAATTAAACATGAAATATGAATAAACTGGCAGTTATCTTTAACATACATGTAAATTAAACAACATGAAATTAAAAATAAACTGGCAGTTATCTTTAACATACATGTAAATTAAACAACATGAAATATGAATAAACTGACAGCTAACTTTAACATACATGTCAATTAAACAACATGAAATATGAATAAACTGACAGTTATTTCCTCTTTAGACCGTACTTCACACATATTGGACTCCTGGACCACCCTCCCCACCCCATCCTTCGCCACAGGGATGGACGGGCGTTAATAGTTAAAAATACATTCATTTATTTATAATAAAATTGTGCAATAAACGCACTTATTATGATTAAGAGTGTGAATTAGATTGATGCGTGGAAGATGTTTTTTTATTTGAGCCCTGGAGTAGGACTGTTTCGCCCTATCCACCACCCCTTTTCCCCTCCGTATCTAAAATCCATTTTCAACCCTTCTTGAGGTCATCTTTTAAATGTAACATTCCAAGACATTTTTACAGCATTATTTTATTTAGAAAGACAAATTATATATAAATATTTCCCTAATATCCTTATCACGGCATGAAAAACGCGAACTCTTATTTGCGAAAATAGACCGTAAATCATGAATGCTTTCTTCTATAACGCTATCACTTTCTGTTCTAGACTGGCCTAATCGTTGCGTCCTGATATTCAAATACTGTCTACACGGAAATTTTTACGTTAGAGATGAGTGAGAGCGTAGTCCTTTTTAGCATTGAAAAGACAAATCTCAACCATCATGAATAATAAGGTATCCACATTTATGGAACACTTTTGATTTCATACAAAGGGATTTTTAAAAATAAAATTCTAAATAATTTTATAATGTATTTTATTTTAGAAATGAGAAAAAAAAACAATTTAAGGCTTAAGGTCTAATTCATTTTACACTTACTGAGTAAAAAAACTGTTGATACAAATACACGTACAAATATTATCAAAAACACACAAACATTAATATACACACGCAATAATTTACCATAAAATAGATGCGCTATTCTGGTGAATACATAATAAATTGTGTAAATATTGAACACTTTTTAAATTTTAAGTACCTCAGTCCGAATAAAATAATATAAAATATAAATACATAATGAAATTTCTTAATTTGTTACATATTTTGATTTTATTTTTAATAACTGATATTTTTCAATATTAATCAGATAGAGCAATAAAATTACCGGGATTTTTTTTTAAAATCCTTTGAATGACTGTAGTTGATCCTACTTCTTAATTGAATAGTAAGGAAATTCAAAATTACTTCGATAGAAACAAATATCAGTAAAAGTCTTAAGTTTTCTTGGATTTTATACCAAGTATTGACATGTCGTATAGTTAGTCAGGAAACTAATGCTACAACATGTCGTAATAGCAGACGATCCAGCGGAATGTTGCTAGAGTGCTTGTCGTAACAGCAGACTACTCGACGAGGTGTTGCTAGCGCTACGACGTACACATTTTCTGCTTCGACTAGTCTTAGTCACTCTTTGCAGTAGACACTTAGAAAGAATTAAGTCGCTATAATATCTTAACATACTCTTCTTTATATTGTATAAGCATATAGGCCTATATTATAATACGACATTAATAGATTCGGGCTTATTTGTGTGTATATTAATTCTAAAATCTAAATTTAGGTAAATAAATTATTTAAATAGATTTAATATTGGTCTACCGATTATAAATTATATGTCGGCCGATTTGCTATACTATACTATACTATACTTGATACTTCTGTAAGTGATGCCGATGCCAAGTATTACCGTAAATGAAAATTCTCAAGAAACGATTCGCGCACAATCGCAAGAATGTAAAAGAATTAGTTTCGTGTGGAATAATAAAATGTACCGCGTGCAGACTTGTCACTGGAAACCATCCATTTCATTCATCCTTTAACCTCATTATCACTCTAATTACTATTATTATTACTATTGGCGTTCTCGTTGTTTCATTCATAAAGGTTTGCCGTGTGCAAAATTTATTTAACTATCGGTTAAAATTAACAATTATTATTGAATTTATTGTAAGTCAAAGCCGAAGGTTTAAAAGGACTTCCAAATTTATTTGGGTACATTTTTAAAAAGGACAGTTCACTTTGTTGTGAGTCATATTTATAATGTCTCTTAATGTTTATCATCTATGTAAACATATCAATAAAATTAAAGTATCAGAAACTTCGTTTTGGCAAAAATGTATATCGGTAGACCCCTAAGATTTAATCAACGTATCTGCTCTTCAGAATAATAACAAAAATTATCAGCACACTCATTGTGATTTAAAAAATAATAATAAATTAAATTTAAAAAAAAAAAAACACACATGACGGCAATAGAGTTAAATCATTTTCAAACTAACCGGACTATCACTTCATCATCATCTAGCGAAGCTGATGTGAAACTTTCATTTTTTTATTAAATTTATGAGTGTTTTTCATTGAATGGATCAATCTAGGTATTTTTAAAACCTTTAAATTTCATTAATAAGCTTACCTAGTGTTTATGACATTTATGATATATTATTATGAGAACTATAGTTTAGTATTAAAGTATTAGTATTAGCATAATTGAAATACAGCAAATTATTTACGACATGTCGTAACAGCAGACGATCAGGCGGGATGTTGCTGGCGTTACGACATATCGTAGCACCAGCAACACCCCGCTGGGTTGTCTGCCGTTCAATGCTACCAGCGACAATTTTGGAAAAAAACCTAGCCAACATGTCAACAAAAAACAAAAAAAAAACTAGATTCGAATGAAAAAACCTAGACTTGCTAAAAATAAACAAAAGTGACGTCACAAAGCTCCCCCACCTGCCTAAAAAAATAAAGCCTTTTTTAAAAAAATCATGTTAAGCCTGGTCCCTTTTGGAACTCAGGACGTGTTAGCGCATTTTCGTATTATGTATCAGTACTTAAGTTAGATATCAGCATTATGTAGTTATCAGTAATTGTGTTTAGATTTTAGACATATTTTTATGAATTTTCTTGTGTAATGAATATACCTGACGTTTTTTTTATTTAAAAGTCATTTCTTTACATTTTAAAAAAAATTATTTTCTCTTTAATCTAACTACAAGTCACCACAAATGATGACGTAAAACTCTCTAAACTTTTACACATATTCTAATGACGTCAACAAAAAAAAACAAAAAAAAAAAACTAATTCTTTTGCACGCCTTCGCACCACTCTTGAATGCTTGAAAAATGATGTATTCGACTTCCGGCAATGGCGGCCGTTCCCTGCGCCAGTGTTACCTCTCGATTCGCAAAGTTTTTTGGTAGTTTTAACGGGGTTTTTTAACGGATCGAGTAACTGAGTGTTGATGCACAAATGGCAGGTCAGGACATACAAAAAACATATATACATCATGGGTCTAGGACTTATGGATGCTGTGATCAAAGGTGATGACAGACGGACAAAACGGGTGCAATAGCGCATTCGACTTCTCGAAAATGCGCTAAAAATNAAAAAAAAAAAAATTATTATATTCTACGTAACTATTCGTTAAATATACTTACATCCAGTGCTTTTTTCAGTGGGAACTCATGGGAACTGGGAAAATGAGTTCCCATACCTTTTTTTTGCCAGATTCGTGTATATTTATATCAATAGTCGGCATTTTACTTAAAACTCTGGAAGTTTTTTAAAAGCCTAATACGGTACCAGTATTATAATACAGTAGAATCCAGAATACATTTTTTCACGTGAACTATATAAGCAGGTCGTTTTTTATTATAAATAAACTCTTTGAGTCTCTATTTTCTTATAAAAACGTTTATGTCTTTAAATATTATTATCTCTACAATAAAATTTGTGTTCAGTGGAAAATTCAATTATAGACTATTATAGTATTTTCTGACATAAGTTAAAAAACAGATGTGAAATGAGTTCCCAAACAACTTTCGCTAGAAAAAAAAGCACTGCATACATCTGCATTTTTTTTATCAGTTATGTTATCTTCCTTATAAATCTTATTGGAAATTTTAGCATTCTTGGAATCATTCTTATTCTACATATTACAGAAGCTCCTTTATACAGAATATTATTGAGTCCTAAGTTTATCCATTTTCAAGTCTCGTATTGCCATTGCATTTTTATTTGAGCTTTAAATGTTGGTTTCCTCGTTTGATCAGGCAACCCATTTCATTTCCGAATTCTGGACTGAAAGAACGATAATTTTTGTGTTTGTTAATTAATGCGGAATAGGAAAAGGGGTTTTATAACTATTTCTAACGGAGTGTTGCATTAGATTATCTATAGTCTATACTCCATACCGTGTATTCTCTCAACGCAGAATTTTTTTGACAGCTGACAGATGGCGCCACCTTTTGAATATAAAGAAGTATATTGTGATAGCGCCATAGGCCATAGATATAATAATGTAACATCTCAGAGCGGCTAAAAATACTGTTGCCACTTAATGCTTATTTTTATTTTTGAAAATTCGAATTTTTAACAATTTTAATCGCTCATATTTCAATATTTTAGTACTTTCAAATATAATATTTACTAATTAAAATTAGACCTGTGAAAATTACCGATTAATTTCTCGATTAATCGGTAATTTTCTTTATTGATTAAAATTATTTTAATCGATAAAATAGCTATTTAAATTAAAGAAAATGTTTTTTAAAAATTTCTCAATTTATTTAAAAATAATTAATAATAGTTATTTTTACGTACACATTCCTCAATTTAAAAAGGAGTTTTCGAAAGTGTAAACCTTAAAATAACCTGTTTTATAAGGACAGTGATATAAAAAAACAACATTGCTTTTAATTAACTAACGATAACAAAATTAAAATTCGTTGACTTATATTAAACTACTTATATTTAAATATATCTCCCTACAATATTATATTTTAAAATTTGAATCAAATTAAATACTTATGTTATAGTTATAGGTAATTTTAAAAAATGCCATAAAAGGGCAACACAATGTGAAAGAAAACAACGTAGTGAAAAAAGTGAGCATGAGGTATTAGAATAAAAAAATCATAACTTGGGATAAAAATATGATCTTTATGTTTTTGTTAATCATCAAACAAATTCTATGCAGCTATATTCTTAAAATTAATTTGAAATTTTCATCCGAGTGCTTAAAACTTTGATACGTTAGCTATATTTTAAAAATAACTCAATAAACAAAAATCAATTGCCTGTTTTTATTACTTCCCTTGAAATTTTCAGTTTAATGACGTCATACAAGTATCATACATCTTTATTTTTAGCTTTAACAAAATTATCGATTAATTAATCGGTAATTTTTCAAAAGTTAACGAATAAATTTAATTTAATCGATAACAGCCCTAATTAAAATATTTTTATTTAAAAAACATAGATTTTGTCTATTTTTGAAATAAAAAACCTAGAAACCCAGACAAGATAAAAAAAAACCTAGATCTAGGCTGAAAAACATAGCGCTGGCAGCACTGATGCCGTTACTGTGTCGTAGCAGCAGACACTTCGTTTTTGGATATGTTTCTAGTTTAATACTTCTTTGTTTCGTAAGAATGTCTTGAAAATTTTATGTAGATTAAGTGGCAAAGAATAATTTACAAAAGAGTTTCAGATAAGCAATATGGTGCATTATGTAAGATATTTTAATAATATTAATAATTAAAGATTTATTAAAGAACGAGCAAAAGTTTCACGATTCACGAGAACATAAAATTTTGCTGAGAAATAGTGTATTACTATTACTATTAGTCTAGTACTATTAGTTTAGTCTAGTATAAGTATACGCTCCTGAGCTGCACTTTTAACTGCATTTAATAATTGAAATGCGTCAGTTTTCACGATAAATATATAATTTGCTGCGAAATATTTAATTATCTAATTATACTTTCAATTTCAATAAAGTGTTAAAGTTTAAAATTTTATGAATTTAATTTTCAGGATAATGTTACTAATCCTTATTTACTAATACTAATACTAATTGTTAATTGTTACTAGTTAGTTAGTACTAGTACTAGACTAGTGTAGCCAGGAAACTTCTGCTTCGCCAGAAAGCAGCTTACCAAGGCACAGTGAAATTTTAGAGATAACTGAGTCAGATAGTCTTTGTTAGCCTAGATGGTTTGTTTTTGAAAGTTAATTGATAATTGCAAAAATCGACTTTCTGATAGTTATAATTCCTCATGGACCATTCAAAAAAATCAATAAACAACCTTCTATTTCTATAAGTGAAATGTTCAAGAATACTAATACTAATACACTACACTCAATTCAATCATATTAACATAGTATAGTATTAGTATAATTGGTAAATTATCATTGTACACATCAGGCCGAAATGCAGTCCTTTCCGGCAACCATCTTTGTTGCTATGCAAGTCAGTCAAGTCACAAAGATGGCGGGCAGATCGATAGTCCCAACTGAGGGGAAATGTTGAAAATGAAATGGGCAGGGCAATGAAAGAAAATTATGAAAAATATACTGTTATCACTATTTTATAAATAATTCTCAATTTATATCCTTCCGAAATATCGCTAGTAAAACACTTAAATCACTAATAAATTTCCAACGCGATGGTTGCGCTACAGTGGCAAAACAAAATAGAGCGAGTCTTCAAATTCGCGGGCTTATTGCATCACTCGCTATGTTCGTAGTTTTGTATTTGATGATTCGTATCTAATAATTATAAGGGGAGGCGTTCCCCATCCCCTTAGATGCCTCCCCCGTTTCTTTTTTTATTTTGGGGAGGAGTTCCCTCCCCAAACCCCACCCTGTTTTTATTTTATTATTTATCTCAAATTATAAGGAAAGGCGTTACTGCTCCCCCGGTTTTTAATTTTTTTAGTGTTAGGGAGACAACTGAGGAAATACTATAATAAAAGGAGGTAACTGTAACATAGCAACCGTACAGTCCTGGACATGACAAATTTTTGGGCCGCCATCTTTGATCCTTACGTTAATTAGCCGTATAATTTTAATTAGATTATTTATTAAAGGAAGTAATATTTTAGTCGCGTCTACCATCTGATGATGAGGCTCTGCCTGCCAACTGTGGCATGTGTGCCATAGACTAGAGCCCATAGGTTTGCCACCTTCACCCACTTTTTTCTTTTCCTATGCCAAAATTCATTTTGTGATGTCAATTGACAATTGATTAACTTCATTTGTCTTTTTTTTTAGAAGAGGATATTAATATTAATATTAATTATTATGTCTTTATAAATATTAACATTTGTGGGCTTAGAATTGGATCATTTTTAAATCATTTACAATAACTCGTGGCATCTGCTTGATTGCTTGCTTGATGCCTTGATTGCTGAAAAAACTTTGGATCGATTTTTAACCCACTTCCTCGTATGCTAGCAAGCTAAAATTTTGCAGGCAGACTCTTGTCGATGATGAAAATGCTTTTTTCAAAATTTGAGATTGATCGAATGTACTGTATTGTAATTAAATTTACTTTTCTTGTGCCATAAGGTTTTCAAAAAACGTCCGCCTCAGTGCCGTAAGAATTTCCCGAATTGCGATCAACTGGTTATGAAATTTAAAAAATTGCGTAAAATCCATTTTTATTATTATTGTCATACTGACTTAATCTTTTAGGATAAGAATGGTTATTTATGTACCTGAAAGACTATTTGAGTTTAAAACTATTTTTACCTGTAGTTAAGTACTATTATTTTAGTAATAGAATATAGAAAAATCGCATCTTCGAAAAAAAACGTAAAATCTACCAAAAAACTTTGCGAATCGAGCAATTACACTAGCAAGGAAACAGCCTCCATTGCTGGAAGTTGAATACATCATTTTTCAAGCATTGAAGAGCTTTTACTTTCCGAGATCTCATTTCTAACAAGAATGGTATCTAGGGATGCTTAATGACGCTTTGGTAATAGCGGACAGGGACGCATTAAAACGCTTTAACAGATTAAGAGTAAATGAATTTTTAGATTATCTCTATTTATCTCTATGTAGCATTTTAATTTTTATGCTATGTCACAGTGCGGATTATATTAAACAACCCTTTTAATATTTTCCTGTCACATGGTGCGTATTATATTGACGATACTTTTTAAAAATTTATTCCCTATCTGTAAATGTAAAGGCTAGTAATTGCTAATCTGTCTCACGGTACACATTATATTAAACATGCTTTTATAACCCTTTTCCCGTGATCAAATCGAGCTGAAATTTAGCAGGCAGACTTTAGTAAATTTTATTTACTATAAATCCCTTATTTATGAGACATAACTAAAATTTTGGATTTATGATTGTCATGTGATGTATATTATAATTAATATACTTTTAGTTATGTCTCATAAATAAGGGTTTTATAGTAAAAAAAAATTTTAAAAAATTGTTTTTTTAAAATAAAATTTAAAGTACTCAAAAGCTTAAATGATTTGCTTTCAAATTAATAAGCCTGCATATCCTAAAATTGTGTAGCATATTTAAATGTTGTTTTTTCAAATTGTAGATAATTTACAATGCAACATGAACATGGAAGAAATAAATATATATAAAAAAATAACAAATTAAATTTCTCTTATTTTATCTCTCTAAAGAAATACACCTACATGAGATCAAACATTATTTCTGAAACATGACAGACTCTGATGATGATGATATTCCAAATTTAGTGCCAGCTGAAAACAAGAAAGTACCTGTCACGATCATTACAGGATTCTTAGGTTATTATTAGCTGCAATAAATATTCTCGCATATTATTTTAATGTTATCCCATTACAGTGTTAACACTTTGCTATTAAAATTGAAGTTTCAGTGCCTGGTGGCTGATTATCTCAAGAGCATTTTTAAAAAGTTTTTTTTGCAATATATTAGATTTTTTGGGTCATTTTAAAGTGATTAAATGTCCTAAAACATATTTGTCAGTGAATATATTTTAATAGATGTCTGTCAAATTCAATGATCCTTTTCTTTAAGATAATCTTTTAATGGTATGTTGTTAAACAATTGTTATGCTACAAGACATATTGCTTATTTATTTATGATGATTATAGGAAGTTTTTTTTTCTTGGCCTCGTTAATATAAATATCTTGCAATGTGAATCTATATCTGATTTCTCAGGGGCAGGGAAAACAACTCTTTTGAACTACATACTCACACAGCAGCATGGCAAAAGAATAGCAGTGATTCTTAATGAATTCGGAGAGGGTGAGCTCCATACCACTTATTTGTTTGATATACTTTTTCACATTCAAATTTAGATCTGTAAGTATGTTATATTTAATTTTCAGTTATAAATTACTGGTAATTTAAATATATATTTTTCTCTTACCTTTTCAGCAGAACCAGTTTATTTTTTATGTGCATCTGCATTTTTATTAAGCAAAAAAAAAATACATTTTAAAATTCACTTTAAGGCATAAATTAATATTTTTTAAAATATTTAAAATTCAGCAGAGGTTCTGTGTTGGTGGTTAAAAAAACCCATCAATACCTTTCAGCCAGTTTGAAAAGTGAGCTTAACTTTTCTTGAGAATCAATAGTTTTTAAAAACTATAGTGAATGTAAATTGTCAAAAGAATAAAAGCTTAAGTTGAAGATGGACTTTATCGTGAAGAGGAAGAAGAAATAGACAGCCATACAAAAAATTTGTTTATAACTTATCCAAGACATTTTAACAACTATCAGGTCATGGTATACTTTCTGTAAATCAACTCTGGGCTATTTGTTTGTAAAATTATATTTGTGATTCTAGGAGATTCCATTGAAAAATCCATGTCTGTTGGTGAGGGTGGAGAGCTCTTTGAAGAATGGCTTGAATTAAGAAACGGCTGTCTCTGCTGCTCAGTAAAGTAAGTAATTACTGTAACATCAAGAAGGAAAGAGAAATTAAAAAGAAATATTTAGTGTAATAGTTTTTAATTTTTGTGCACAATGACATGTTTTTTAAAATAACTTCCTGTATCAAATAAACATTATTTCAAACTTAAGATTCTCTTGTTATATCTTTTTTTTAATAGCAGGTTATGTTCTGAACAATTTTAATATCATCAAAACAATGCTCCAAACTTTTTCTTAGTATTAAGGTGATAGGTGTTTTGTAAATAGAATTATCATTATAAATACAGTCGAAACCGCTTAAGTCGACGGCGTCGGGGAATGAAAAATGGCATCGACATAACCGATGATCGAGTTAAAGCGAAAACCAATATGGCGGCAAAATATTAACATGCGCTTGAAATTTCTATATGTACGTGTTGTGCGTTAATTAGTGATGGGACGATTAATCAGAATCGTATCGGAATATCGGGACCCTATTTCTTCACTCTTTCTTAAGGTTGTTAAGACCGTTCGTTTTTAAAGACCGTTTAAGTTTAAATATAACGCCGTTTTGCGGTGATTCCCAGATTGAGCGATACTGTGGCTTCGAAGCGACTTGCTTGATTTTCCTTACAAGCTACACAAATAAGTAACCTACACATCCCTCATTGTCCCCGAACCATTCTCTTCTGGACTCGGAATGGTCTATCGTGACCTATATATGAGTATGACTCATGACAAAGCGAACTCTTCTCTATATAAACGTACACAAATAAATTAGGTACTCCTTTTGAACCTTCAAATTTGACATATTTTAATTAATTCTAACCAATAGTTAAATGGCTTTTGCACACGGCAAATTCTTATGAATGAAACAATGAGAGCAAAGCAGTAGTACAGTACATATAATGGTCAAAATGAGGTTGAAGGATGAATGGTTGCCAATGACAACAAGTTTACACACGGTACATTTTATTATTCCATACGATCCCTTCAGCTTACAATTCCTTCGGTAACTTGATGCTAATAGGACTAACCAACATTAATGGTGTGGGAGATTGAGAGTGGGGGTGGGTAAACTGTCTGTAGTCTGTTATATTATATATTTAAAAATCTGGGGAGCCTATGATTTTGGTATCGTCCCATCACTAGCGTTAATAAATGATAATGTTCATGCACATGTTTTTAGAGTTTTTTTTAAACACAACAGCATTGCCGTTATTTGTTTGATGAAGCTATCGGCATGCTATAAAATTGTACATACATGTTTGCTAACAACAAAAGGTATATGTGCACCAACTGACAGCAGAAATTTACAAATTTAAAATAAAAACCAACGTCGATTATCGATAAAAACTTTTATTATTCTCCAACACATCTCTGAAACTGGCGATTTAAGTTAGCAACACAGGCAAGTGGGCTATGATGACGACGTCACCAGCACACATCCCAAGCTGATCGCATTGCCATAGTACCAGAAGCAACACAGCGCTGAGAGCAAAACGCAAGTGGGCTGTGACGTCACCAGCAGACCGTGGTGAAACATTTTCAAAAGCTGGCGATTGGTCATGGGGATCGAGATAACCGATGTTAAGTGGCAAATTTGACCTTTTTTGTGCTCGTGTTATGAGGTTTCGGCGACTTAAAAAAATCGAATTAAACGACGAGAAAATGCTAAGACAAAGAGAGAATTTGGCGGTTCCAATAAAAACCGTCGACTTAATAGGGTGGTCGAGCTAAGCGAGCTCGAGGTAAGTGGGTTCCACTGTATATAAATAACATTATCTATTACTATTACCAAATTGGTTTAAGTTATTCAAAATGTTAGATGCATTTATTTGTTAATCCATTTCCATTAAATATATATTTTTGTAACATTTTAACAGGGACAATGGTGTGAAAGCTATTGAAAACCTCATGCAGAAGAAAGGAAAATTTGATTACATTTTGCTTGAGACCACAGGACTTGCTGACCCTGGACCAATAGCTTCAATTTTCTGGTTAGATGAAGAGCTCTGCAGTGACGTTTATTTAGATGGTCTGTTTCTAATTAATAATTCTTTGGTCTGTATGTAATTTTAAAATAAATTTCAAGATATCTGTAATTGTGATTCTTATTTTCTTCAAGCAACTTATATTCCATTTTTATTTAAATGTATAGTCCTGTTAGTTTTCTTATTAAGATGAATATCATAGATGATGTATGTATTGGACAGATTTTCTTAAAAATTGGATTAGTAGATTAATAATATGTAAATGGGGTATGAGTGAGCAACAGCATTTTGTTACGTTCTGTCAGACTCACTCATACCCCATATACATTTTATTCATCTACTAATCTATAAGCCTGATTGCAGTCTCACCCACATTTTGTTTAAAAATTAGAGAAACTTTAACTTTAAAGGGGAAATCATTTTGTATTCATGGTATTATTGGTATATTGTTATTGAATCTTGAATAAAATTATAATAATTCTTCATATGTCAATGGAAATTTAGTTTTATACGTAGATGCTAATCCCAAGATGGAAGTATGATTATTGTGAAATAATAGCAGGGATCAAATGGCTATATTAATATATGCTAATTAATTATTTAATTTAGGTAAAAAATTTAAATCATTATTAAATTTTGATGAATTTCCAAAAGCAATATTTATTTTAACATTTGCATAATTCAAGGAGTGAGCTGAAGCATGATTTGTATATATTTTTGCTTTAGGTATTGTTGTGATGGTGGATGCCAAGTTTTGTAAACAGGTAAACTTAAAAATTCAACATATATGTGGAAATTAGTTTGGGACATGTCTCATACATGTTGCTGAAGGGTCTCTGGTTTCTTATTACTTACACTTACACTTTTAAAATAAGTGCAAAGAATTATGATTTAATCAAATAAAGATATTTACTATTCAATACCCTTTTAGACTTACAATCAGCATTGTAGTATTTTTAGCTGTCTTTCACAAACTTTGAAGTTAAAAAATAAAAGGCACACATTCCCTATTTGATTTAAATGGTTTTAAACCTTAAAAATCTCACCAAAGAATTTTTGATGATTATTCTCTATCATAATTTTAACAATTGCATATTTTAGTTATTTAATACATAACAAACAAAACATTACTTCCAAAAATGCCATTTTGTTCAAATTTTCCTGTGGCAGAATTTGATTAAGATGTTTATTGTTATTGGGTGTAAAGTAAAATAATGGAATAAAATATTTTATTAAGTAAGCTTTTATTTTTCATTAAACCTATATTAGAATACTAATTGTTGAAATGGTTAATTTATTTCAGCATTTGCAAGAAGAGAAACCAGATGGTTCAGTAAATGATGCACAGAGGTATGGTGCACTGTTTGATAATAATATATAAACAAATTTGTCCCAATTCACTTTTAATGAATGACTGTCACGTCTGAAAAAGAAAATCTTATTTTCACTAAGCTATTTGAACATTAATTTTTTTAAATAGTCAAATAAAATATCAGAATTAGTGCTATTGTTTTTTTTTCTTCCATCTCACAGGCAAATAGCTCTAGCAGATATAATTATTGTAAATAAAACTGATCTTGTTGATGGTGAACAGTCAAATGACTTAAAACAAACTATAAGGTAATATCACTGTTTGTTGTGACTTAAAACAAACTATAAGGTAATATCACTGTTTTTTGTTCTAATAGCTAAAGCTTAGTCTTATTCTTAAGAAAGTCTTTATTGTAATTGAAATCATTTAGATTTGTTAAACACTTATTAACTATCTTAAAATACACACCCTTCTTAATTGATAATTGAGAAATGATGTCTGAAGCAGATTTTTAAAAAAAAGAAATTATAATTATGTTACATTAAATTACTCTTAATGGTACTAACAGAATAGATTTGCACAAGTTTAATTCCTCTTGTCATTTATGTTATCCATTTCCATTTATGTTATTCAATTGTTTTTAAAGCTGAACTGATTTTAGATTACATTTAGTGCGTACAAAATTCAAATAGATATGTCAAAGTCTTTATAGCTACATAACTCTTTCCAGAGGCTAATTGGTTGTTTTTGAAATTTTGCATGTTATTTTTAGCTAATTTTTTCTATAATTGTCAGATCAATCAATGGATTTGCCAGTTTATTTGAGACTTCACATGCCAGGTAATCACTCCACATTCCTTTTCATATTTCAAGTTTTAAGCTTAGATATTACTCAGGTTTATAGTTTCCCATTGTCCAGTATCCAAAAGCACACCATTCTTCAAATCACTGTTAAATATCTGAAATTCTGAGATCACATTTAAATTGGTTTAGTTTTTCAAACAATGTAATAAATGGACTTAATAGCTCTATTCTCTTAAAACATTAGGGGGTAGTGCACTTTCTCTGCCTGCATCCATATGTTGGTTTACTTGATTTTGAATCTTACATTTTGTAGTAATAATAATAATGATAACACTTATATAGCGCCATTTAACAAACATAATGTAGGCTCAATGCGTAGTGTACTTTCTCTGCCTGCATTCATATGTTGGTTTACTTGATTTTGAATCTTGCATTTTGTAGTGTACTTTCTCTGCCTGCATTCATATGTTGGTTTACTTGATTTTGAATCTTACATTTTGTAGTGTACTTTCTCTGCCTGCAT
>MUZC01000480.1:71155-100752 GCA_002072015.1 Radix auricularia
ATATGTTGGTTTACTTGATTTTGAATCTTACATTTTGTAGTGTACTTTCTCTGCCTGCATCAATATGTTGGTTTACTTGATTTTGAATCTTACATTTGGCCAGTTCTGTATGCTGCAAAAAATAATTTAAAAATTCACATCAAGTTTTGTATAAGCCTCTTGAGCCCCTCAAAATGCTCATTCACTAAAGTTCCTTCGTTCAACAAAAAGTGTGCTATACCATTCCACTTGTATCACATGCGATGACAGTTAAAAGATCCTCGTTGAGAACAATTTTGGGGGATCATTATGCACTTTCAGTAATGATCCAGAGACAAAACATTTATTTAAATCTAATAGTTATTCAAACTTTGCTGCTACTTAAGCACCAAAAAAATATATTCAAAACATTATCAAAGAAAATCAGTTGCTAGGTCTTCTGTAAATGTTACCACCTAAACTATTTTCAAGAAAAAAGGAAAAGTAAATAAGACAAGTTGTAAGTTTTCTTAACTGAAGACCCTGAGATGTCAAAGACAATATTCCAATTTCTTGCTGAAGCATTTTTATTTTTGTAACCAGGTTAATGAAAGGTATTTATTTCTCATCAAAAGTAATTAGGTCTCAATAAAATATTTTATAAAATTTTTGTACTATGTTAGTTGGTTATGCAATTATGTTTTGTTGTTTTTTTTCATTAAATGGCATGTGTTTTTGTCATAATACTATGCTTTGAACAAGTTTTTATTTTTAAATCTCTTTGTTCCAGGATGCCTTTAGAGACTATTCTCAACATAAATGCTTATGGGCTGTCAGGTGATGTGGAGTAAGTAGTTCATGTAGAGCACTACCTTGATGAATGAAACCATTCTATTTAACACCATATGAAGTGAGAACACATAAGTAGTCCTCATACTTCTTATTCAAGGGGCTGGTCAGTTATCCTGACTTTGTTAAATTTGTGGGAAGAAGCTAATCCAATTGTCTGAGGCACTGTGGGAGGCCCATAGTTTTAAAAGAACTGGGATTGACTCTTTACACACTGTTAATATGTCTTTAACTCTTAAAGTCGCATTAGGGTTTTCAATAAACTTCCGCCTCAGCCTCGTACGGATTTCCCGTATTACGATCAACCGGTTATGAAATTGAAAAATTTGCGTAAAATCCATTTATTATTGTCATACTGACTTCATTTTTTAGGCTAATAATGGTTATTTTATGCATCCAAAAGACCGTACTGAGTTAAAAACAATATTTACCTCTAGTTTAGTACTATTATTTTAGTAATAAAGTATAACGAAAACGTATCTTCAAAAAAAAAAAGTCAAAACTATAAAAAAACATCGCGAATTGAGCGATAACACTAACGCGGGCAACGGTCCCCATTGCCGAAAGTCGAATACATCATTTTTCAAGCATTGAAGAGTTTTTATTTTCCGAGATCTCATTTCTAACAAGAGTAGTATCTAGGTACACATTACGAGGCTTTACGGATAGCGGGAAGAGACGCATTACAACGCTTTGCGACTCTAAGAGTTAAAGTATTTTTCAAAAAGAGGGGAAAATGCATCCAAAATAATAAATATTTCAAAGGATTTTAAAGATTGATTCTAATATCCTGTAATTATATTTGTTGATCTAGAAGTGTACCCTTAGTTACCCAGGCAAGCCTAATTAAGGACTCGTTCTGGTGAAAATAGGCCCCAAAGAGCATAGCTGGAAGACTCATAATTTACATAATAAATCTGAGGCCCAACTACAAGGGAGACATAATTACATTTTTGTATTTTACATAGCATTCTTTTAAATGATTTGATTTCCAAAAACACTTTGCCTTTGACTGGGAAATTGGATTACACTCCTTTCATCATTGTGACAAAATTTGCTTTTCTTTTATTTAAAATAAAAATTCACCATCATCAAATTGAATGGATATCTTAATCTAAATTTATTTTTAAAATTAAAGTTCATTTAATATTATTTTAGGCTTGAAGATACTTTCACACTTAGAGGTTTTTCTCCACAAGACAAGCACAGTATTGACAAGGTGAGGTCATTTTGTGTTTGTCAATGTTGGGATTTTATTGCAAGGAACAAATTCAGCGGATTCATTTTTTTTTTGCTATTTCCTGAACTACCATTGTTTTGGTATTATTATGAATTTAAAATTTATTGATGTAACAAAGAGTATAAATCAGTTTCATTACTTGCATCGTAGCCCTGACTGTTGTCTATATAAATTGTTGGATTATAAGATAAAAACCTAAATCATGTTGCAACAAATACTTAGTGTTAATTTAAGTACTTAAGAAAATTAAAAATAAGCTTTAGAGTTAATAGTTAATAACCAGCACATAAATTTTACAAATAAAGGAATAGATGATGTGCATTTTTTTCAAAAATGTATTAAAAATGTCCATTTGTAAAATTGAATATCATTTTGACCCATACACAAGAGCTTATTTTTATTTCTTATATTTCTTTGCCTTTTTCAGTGGTGTGTTACGTAACTTGTAGGTTGAGAATAACTTTGTCCTAAGTTAAAATTTTTCAGTGTATTTTTCTAGTTTTCCTGGTATCAAGAATTAATCCCTAAATATAATTAATTTTTCAGCCTGGCTTCCTTTCTTAATTATTTATATTGTAGAAGTATCAAAGAAGCAAAAATAGACAAATGTTTTTTTTTTAAAAATACTATATGTGATCACATCTTGTAACTAACAGGGAGTGTGTACACTAACACTACAAATGCATGGAAACATTAAAAAGGCAGACCTAGAAAACCTCCTTCAGGCCCTACTGTGGGAGAAATCTGTGAAAAATTATGAAGGCCAATCATTAGAAGTGCTCAGGTTAAAGGTAATTCTATATTCTTGGTCGATGCTAATGAGAATTGGAATGATTTTTTACAAGAATATTAACTACTGCAGTAAATTTTTTTTTACCTTTAAGTATTATTAGAATTGGAATTATTTTGTATTACATTAAATTGAACTACTGTTATTGCCTTAACCTTGAATTATTATTAGAATTTTTGGGAAACTGGGAATTACTTTTTATGAAACAAGAATAACCTTAAATTTTTTTAAAAAATAGAAACTATTTTTGAGAACAAGGATAAAACTACTACAGTAAATGTGTTAGCACTTATTAATTAATTCTCAACACTTTTTGTATCATGGTCAACAGGGTGTGATCTCCTTGGATGACTGTGACAAGCGATTGATTGTTCAGGCTGTCCATGAACTTTACGACTACCACTATACAACTCTCTGGGAAAGTAATGAAGCCCGCCACAATACAATAGTTTTCATAGGTAATTGAAATAACGCTTAAGATATCATACCACTCTCTTTATAAAATGCCCTTTTCCTGCCTGCAAACCCCAAAAAGATATCATACCACTCTCTTTATAAAATGCCCTTTTCCTGCCTGCAAACCCCAAAAATCAAATATTTATTCACTAAATATTTAATTACAAATTGGTACATTTTTTTCCATAACATAACTGATAAATTAGCATTTTTTAAAAACCTGATATTTCACATTTTTTCATGCATTTTTGTTAAACCATTAATAAATATTAAATTTGTTGAGATAGTTCAATGGAGTGTAGGAGAAATGTAACAGTCTTATTGAGGGTAAATGCTGGATGGTGTGAGAAATTGTGCATGTGTGTGAAGTGTAAGATTACAGTATATACTCATCTATTAGTCAATCTGGTGTATAATTTGAGGGTTGTTTTTTTTTTACCAAGAGTTATGAAATATTCTATGACTGAAAGATAAGTTTAGGGTAAAACATTGGCTTAAAATTCTGTATTTTCATAATATTTGTGAGATTTTACCTAGGGACAAATTCTGGAACAATTAAACAGTTGCAGTCCTTACTTACTTTTTAAAAAAAAAAACATCCGCTTTGATATCGCCTTGTTCATTTTAATTCAGCTGCTTTAGAATTGCAGGTAGTCAGCTGTAAAACTGTCATTTATAAGAGCACTCTCAAATTTTGAGAATCAAATAAATGTCCTTTAGCGGTAGCAAGGTGTCATTCCTAAGTCTATCAAACAACACTTGTAAAAGTAACACTTGTACAAGTTGTCTGTTGTTTACATCAAAGGGGTTTTGACCTCATTGTTGCGCTATGTTGTTAGCTCTCATACTATACCTTGGGAACTCGGCATATTTTTAAAAAATGAACTTTACAAGCCAAATTCAACAAACATTGATTACCTGTAATTTTAAAAAAAGTATGTATACCAGAACATTAAGAAGGTACTTCAATTTCACAGTTGCTCACTTTTGCTCTTGTATGTGGTCCTGAATCTTAACCATTAACAACTTTATCATGTTCCAGCTTTAATGACACAAAAAAAAAAAATTAAATCTAGGTTAAAAGCTAAAATGGACTAATAGAAGTTATGGTTAACAGGTCCAAATATTAATTTTTAGACTGGTCAACTTGTTAACAGTTAACATGTACCCAGCCTATGGTTCAATGTACAGCCAAGTACATTAGTACTACCAGTAAATAGACATGTGCACAGAATTCTCTCGAAATTAACACTGACCTATTAATAAGACAACTCTGCAATTTAACTTTTAATGTGCCATAAGGTTTTCTGAAAACTTCCGCCTCAGTGCCGTAAGAATTTTACAAATTGCGATCAACCGGATATGAAAATTTAAAACATTGTGTAAAATTCATTTATATTATTATAGTCATAATGACATCATCTTTTAGGATAAGAATGGTTATTTTATGTATCTGAAAGACTGTTTTGAGTTTACAACTATTTTTACCTGTAGTTTAGTACTATTACTTAAGGAATAAAGTATAGCAAAATAACATCTCAGAAAAAAAAACGTAAAAACTTCCAAAAAACTTCGCGAATCGAGTGATAACACTAGTGAGGGAAACAGCTGCCATTGCCAGAAGTCGAAAACATCGTTTTTCACTCACTGAAGAGTTTTTATTTTCTGTAATTTCGTTTCTAAAGAGAGTTCTATCGAGTTGCGCATTATCGCGCTTTGGTAAAAAAACTATAAACCGCGGATTATCGCGGTTTGGCACATTAAGAGTTAATAAGAAGCTTACTGCTAAAATATCTTGACTTATACACTTACTTATACAGTAATCACTTTTTACAATGTTTATTAAATTCTGCTTATGGCAGTCAAGGTTTTCTGACTGCTCTATAACAATGATTTTTAAAAAAAAATTAATATATTAAAAATAACCCATTTAATCATTGTTTTTTTAAGTTGATGTTTTCAAAATAATGTTTGTGTAATTTATCCATAATTTATCTTTTTCAGGACGATATTTGGACAGAGAAATTTTAAGGAATACCTTATACCAATATCTGCATCAAAAAGTTGTATAGAATTTTAAAAGGTTCCATTGCTTGAATTTTTCATCAAAATTGATCAGCATATCTAATGGCCTACAAACAAGAGAAAAATCCTTGCAGGAATTAATTATCCCAAAGTTCATTGACACTTAATTTTTAAAATTAATTTTTAAATATATCTTGATCCAAAATTCCGGTTTGTTTGTCACTGACATTATTAATCATTTGCATCAGTGTTTAATTTTGGTCAACATAATAGAAATAATGAAGTGTTTTAAAATATCTGGTACAAAGGGCCATTAAATAATTAATATATTTGTTGAGAGATTTATATAGCAGGTCTGAATGTACAAATACGGTATGCCTTATTAATACTGTACATTAGAGATTTGTATAGCAGGTCTGAATGTACAAATACCGTATGCCTTGTTAATACTGTACATTAAAAGCTGTATCTGACACTGATTTCAGTTTCTTGTTTTTAATATTAATTAATATTTTTAATATTTCTTATTGTTTTTAATATATTTTATATATTTAGGTCATGATAGTCATACACCTAAATTTTCCACTCACAAAAAAACAAGAGATTAGATGCTCTAGTTTTTAATAGAAACTTACATCCTGAGTTAGGAAAGTTTTAGCCTCTGTCAAAAATATTATTTAATTTTTTGTATATGCCTTGTGACATTATTAATTTGAACTGCTGAAAAATTCTGTTTATTCTTTCAAGGTGTTAAAATATTTTGAACACTTATTGTACAGGGGACACATTACTGATCTGATCTGCATCCAAACAGGTTGCCAAAGCAAACTTTTAAAAAGGGCTGTATTCTTAGCCCTATAGAAGTAAAAGGGCAATTCTAAGAGATTAGAATGTTTAATAGCCATTTGATGACCATTAACACCGTATACACGATAATGAAACAACAATATTAAAGATATGCTGATGATTGCATATTTTCCATTTTTATTTATTTATTTTTTGTGGTGACCTCAAAATTTTATGGACCACCCTGATTTGTGTACAATCCTAATTCTGCTCAAGTTTTTAATGTTTATATAACAATTGGAATCATTTTATTTTTAAGGAAGAATACTTCTGGTTACTTAAAATATATATAAAGTTTTTTTTTTACTCCACAATGCATTTTGTTAATAGTTTATGAAAACACATTTTAAAATAGACGATTTTTTAATAAGTTGAAATAAAGTTGTTTATTTCAATACACAAGACTTCTTCATGTGATCTTCTAATACCAATGAAATAATTTATTATCAAGCTTCCAGATCATAAGATAAATCTATTTATATATATATATATTAGGGCTGTTATCGATTAATTTAAATTTAATCGTTAACTTTTGAAAAATTACAGAATAATTAATCATTATATTTGCTTAAAGCTAAAAATAAGATGTATGACGTAATCAAACTGAAAATTTCAAGGGAAGTCACAAAACCAGGCAATTCACATTTTTTAAAATTTCAATATAAGTAATTCAAAATAATGTCAATGAATTTAAATTTTGTTATTGTTAATTAAGTAAAAACAATGTTTACTTTTTATATCATTTTCCTTATAAAAAAATCTTTTTTTAAAGTTTACACTTTAAAATTTATTTTTTTTACAATGGAGAAGTTTTTAGGTTAAGAAAACTATTGTTCATTATTAATATTTAATTATTTATTAACAAAGCTTAAAAATTATTTAAAACATGTTGTTAACATTTAATCACTATATTATCGATTAAAATAATCGATAAGAAATTTTACCGATTAATCGATTAATAATTTATCGATAATTTCCGCAGTCCAAATATAAATATTTTTTTTTTTTAAATATTTAAAAAATGCATCATTAATTTCTAACTCTTAGTGACCCTTTAATAAAAGCCCACCAAGACAAAAGCTTTGTTACAATATTGAAAAAAAATATTTTATTGAATGTACGGTATTCAGAAGTTGAAATACGTTGATATTTTACTTGGCCATATTTTTATAATGTATAAGTGGATGTGGTTCTACTGCTCAAATCACAGGTGCCCCACAAACCACTATTGAGTTACATAAGTATTTTAGGAAATTTAAAAAATAAATAAAGAAATCACCACATTTTGAAAATCATTTATTGTGCCATTGGTATTTGTGCTGGACACTCACTGGACAGGTGTGGACAAAGTTTGGTAGCATTTCCACTCCACGGTAATTCTTATTTGTGTAATTTCAACATGAGAGTAAGACATACACAGTACACTTCATTTCAGCATATTAATTAAAATAATTAATAATTAATGGCAATGATGGAATTTCACCAGAAGCTCTCAAATGTGGAAAGGAAGTACTTTTATAGCCTCTGCATGGCCTCCTCACTCTTTGCTGGGAACAGGGACAGATACCACAGGAGTTAAAAGATGCCAACATCGTTAGACTGTATAAGAATAAAGGAGACAAGAGCGACTGCAATAACTATCTTGGAATCTCTCTTCTGAGTATAGTTGGAAAAGCCTTCGCCCGAGTTGTATTAACACGCCTGCAGACCCTAGCATCCCGTGTACTCCCAGAATCGCAGTGCAGCTTTCGAGCCAGAAGATCAACTATAGACAGATCTTCTTTCTGTGCCAGCTGCAGGAGAAATGCAGGGAGCAACATATGCCTCTGTACATCGCATTTGTTGACCTAACTAAAGCTTTCGATCTTCTCAGCAGAAACCGCCTTTTCCAGATCTTAGTAAAAATGGGCTGCCCTACACATCAGCTTAACATTATCAAGCAATTCCACAATAACATGCATGGCACAGTGTGTTTTAACGGTGCCACATCTGAAGCTTTCCCAGAAAGTAGTGGAGTAAAGCAAGGCTGGGTGTTGGCACCTACTCTGTTTGCAATATTCTTTTCCATCTTACTCCAGTATGCCTTCAAGAACAACAGCGAGGGGATATACAAACACACCTGAGCTGATGGGAGATTATTCAATATTGCCTGACTTAGAGCAAATTCCAAAATAAGTAAGATTTTGCTGCGCGAGCTCTTATATGCAGACAATGCTGCCTTAATTAATATCTCACACAGCAGACGGACTGCAGAACCTTGTATCCAGCTTCTCTGCTGCCTGCAAAGAGTTTGGCCTGACCATTAGCATAAAGAAAACCAACTTTATGGCACAAGATGCTGCCTCCCTCCCATTTATCACTATAGACGACTGCAACCTGGATGTTGTTAACAGTTTTACCTATCTGGGATCAAACATCTCGAGCACCCTCTTACTGGAAGATGAGATAAGCGGTAGGATAGGGAAGGCACCAACTGTTATGGCTAGACTGTACAAAAAGGTCTGGTCCAATGCCAAACTCACAGCAAGGACTAAGCTGCAGGTATACGCATTCTCTGTGTTCCTAAGACAAGAACTAAAACATTTGGCGAAAGGTCGTTCTCTTTTTGTGCAGCCAAACAATGGAATTCTCTTATATTACACATCCGTAGTATTTCAACTGCTAAGTCATTGAAGACTGCACTAAAGACACATCTTTTTAAAATTTATTTTGAAAATTAATGAAACAACATTTCTTTAAATGATAAACGTAGCTGATGTATAAGGTATTGTCATTTATGTAGTTAGTATGATATGAATGTTTCTTTTATTAATATATGTATTGTTATTTCCATGTAAAGCGCTGTGAGCCCGGCTCCTTGCTGGGATACAGCGCTATATAAATTATCATTTTATTATTATTATTATTATACCAGGCCTAAGTACTGAGCACACTACTCTATGAATGCGTGACATGGACCACTTATACCAGGCATGAAAGAAGGCTCAATAGCTTCTACCTCAGATGACTGCGCCGCATCCTTGACATCAAATGGTAGGATAAACTCCCCAACACAGAAGTCCTGGCTCAAGCAAGCATGAACAGCATTCCAGCCATACTAAGCCAAAGACACCTCCGTTGGCTTGGACACGTCAAGAGAATGCAAACTGGTCGCATACCCAAAGATGTGCTATACAGCGAGCTGGCAACTGGGTAAAGGTCGGCTGGTCCGAGGTCGGCCATGTCTCAGATACACGGACATATGCAGGAGAGACATGAAAGTAGCCAACATCGACATACAAAACTTGAAAAACCTGTCTGAGGATAGGACCACGCGGCGGGTTATAGTGGATGAAGGAGCAGAGGAGCAAACAAGAGAAGAAGCAGTTCAAAAAAGATCGAGGAGAAAGGCCAGGCAACACTGTCCCAGTACATTCGTGTGTATACCATGCAGAAGAGACTGCCACTCAAGGATTAGTCTAATCAGCCACACCAAGAGCTGCAAATAATAAAGATAAATCTATCGTCTTTAGTAGACGGACAGATGCCAGCCATACAATTAAAATAAGATTTGAAACAAAAACATTTATCTTGAGATCATTCACCATGTCAGTAACTTTTTAGTCTGCCTTTTATGCCTATTTTAATTATTTTTTTTCCTGAGGCAAGAGGGGACCTTTATAAAAAAATTTTTGTTCTCCTGCATGTTAATGAAAATCGCAATTCGTGCCAAGTCAGTCTTAATTATTAATTCTCACGTTTCGTAAAGGGAAAAGCGAACTTTTAATTAAGAATGACCACAAAAAAGTATAAGCGAAGTAGCAGTTTTTTCTAATTTTGAATGGTAGCCTAAGTCACCTCCACGCCCGTGCCACTAAAATTCATTTCATAATCGTTGACGCCACTGTGGACATGACCTTTCAGCCAGTTATCAAACCCAAGGGAGAAGACATGAGCCCCACTGCTGTCTGGACATGTGAATGCTGTGTACATGCACTTGAAATATTTTGCTTTACCCCGTCCTTCCCTCACAGTGTATCTGTCTTTCCACTGCCCGAAGGAAATCTGCTTGCTAAGACCGTGAGGATGTGATATGATGAAACATATTTTCCCAACTTTATCAGACCTGCTTAATTTCTCGATGACCTTGTTCCTTGAGACTGCTCTGTTTTTCAAGATGGCGTCCACACGATCAAATACGGACATATCACACGTCGCGCATACCATCTCACGATATTCGGTAATGTTTTCAGTTTTCACTCTCTGTCCATAAAGATTAACAGCTGGGCTGTCTTCACTGTCCTAGAACAACCTGCAAGTTGCGCTTGCCGCCTCCAGGTTATTAAAAACCACATGTGTGGCCGTGAGAACAATCACCTGTACCCACACCTTGATGGGAGTATGCGAGCATGGACATGGACATGGACACGTCCTCCAACATTTCATTACACGTGCCACGCTTCCAGTCCCGGATATGAATCTATTCATGTCTCTTGTAACATGCAGTGGGTATGGCCGTGGGCGTCGCTAGGAATTTTTCCAGGTGGGGGGGGGGCAAAAAAAATCACTTTTTTTAAATTTCCAAAAATGACGTCATGCGCCTATGGGGAGGGGGGTCCCCAGCTTTGTGACGAAGGGGAGGAGAGTTTAAGAATTGTGACGTCACGTCAAAACACGCTACTATAAGCCAAAGTTCTACTTTAATATTCGATTTCTATTTTATTACGTTTTGCACGGATTACCGCGTGTTACGAGTGTAGCCTTACACTAAATACATACTAAAATAATAATTAAGTGTTTTAAAAACATGCTCATTTGCAAATAGACAATACCACCTTAAGGTGAGGTGTCACAGCTTTTTGACGTCATATTATCGGGGGGGGGGGAGGTCTAAGTTTTTGTAACGATGTGTGACTAGGGGGAGGGGGTGGGTTAATAATCGGCCAAAATCACGTGACGTCAATTATGGACTGCCCCTGACAATGCTATAAAGGTTTAATTTTCAATTAAATTTTAGTTTAAGGCTTACGTAAGTGCCGCAAAAAGTCTCAGAAATTTAAAAGACTCACAAAATAGCTCTGTAATAGCTAAAAGTTAACATATATTAAAGCATTTAATAAATCAAAAACGTAAGTTCTCATAAGAAAATTAAATTTTGCAGTGAAATAATATGAGTGTAGAAACTGCAGGATTGCCAAAGATGGATAGAAAATTATTTACAGGCTTTAACAAAAACAACAACGAAAAGTAGTGCAATCGCGGGATTCCGAAATGCCGTTATTAGAAGATTTTGGGGCGTCTGCAGCATCTGACTTATCATTGGCATTGAGGACATCAGTACAAGTCAACAGCGAGACACAGCTGAGGCTACTGTTTCTAATTTGATTGTCGCTGACACTTATTCATTTTCTAAATTGGATATTGGAAGGTATGTCTGTACCCACAGCCTTTCAAATGTGTTGAAATTGCAGCTGATTTGTGTTTATACTTGCAAATGTTAAAAGGTGCCTCTTGTAATTATTGTGTGTTGTTTCCGCAAAAAGTAAATTGAGGAATTCAGTTGGAATTTGTCATGAAACGATGCACCACATATAAAAATTTTAACGAAGATCAAGCTCGCTACACGCAAAGCACATGACATAAAGGCTATCATGAAGATGCAACTGCAAGCATTTTTGTTACATTATTGAAAGCCAAAGCAGTTTCTATAAATGGGCTGTTGGACTCATCATTTAGACATTTTAGAAGACACATTCAAGAAAATTGCAACAAACTGGGTCCCATCACTTCTACAATCCTATTTTGCGGCATGCATGATTTAGTAATTCAGGGAAAAGAATTAAATTCTGGTAATTTTATGACCTGTTAAAGTTTCATGCAATCTGGAGATGAAATTCTTGGTAATCATTTGTCAAGTGTTTCTTGTAGTGACAAGTATATCTCGACAACGGCACGGGTTCAAAATAGCGACTGTCAAAACAGCGACCGTCATAATAGCGACTTCAAAATAGCGACTGTATCAAAACAGTGACCGTCAAAATGGCGACTTCAAATTAGCGATTGTATCAAAAGAGTGACCGTCATAATGGCGACTTCAACGCAAAGCTATTCTTGTCCAACCGTTATCCTAACACAGTTGTTCTAAACTTTTTTTCATTGTATAAACTTTTCAGTGGTAAATTAAAAATTGAAATTAACTATTTCATGCTGTTTTTAACTTTTAATAGATAATAATATTAAAATATATTATTGTTTTTTTTAATTACAAGAAAGAAAAAATTTACGGGGGTAAAAACGAGGGTCGAAACATCCGAGGATCAAAATGTCTTGTAGTCGAACTGTCTCTAGCTTAAAAAAGCAGCCACACGCCACCTCTGACCCTACGACCGCAATCCCCCTCAATTAATTGATTGCATCTATGTTAGCTAATCTCTATCGAGCTTTCTGCAAAATATATTTGACTGAAGTAATAGCAGTTACATTATTAATTTTTTAAAGATTTCTTTTTTAAAAATGCGTCCTGAAAATATGTATACACTCTTTAAAACACCAACATTTATTTAAACGCACCTCCAGTTGATTGTATTTAATTTTGTATTGTCCCTTCTCTATAAAAATCCTACATGGCTTATCGTGTCATCTTTTTCTTGATTTTATATACTCCATTGTAGGCTAGGTACAGTAAGTTTGTCAAACATTATCACAAGCGCAAAAGAAAAAAGTCGCTATTTTGATACAGTCGCTGTTAGGATGCAGTCGCTATTATGACGGTTGCTGTTTTGACGGCCGCTGTTTTGATACAGTCGCTATTTTGAAGTCGCTGCTTTGACAGTCGCTATTCTGCCCCGGATGCGCTCGGCAACCATGCAAATCACAATAATTTATCAAAATTTGTTGGTCTCTCTAGCATTGTTCGTGTAGGAAATAATTATGTTCATTTTCTATACTTGCCGGGGAGACAAATAACATTTCGGGCATTGAGTTGATGTAACTTGGTGTTAGATTTGTCAAAGAACAAAATGGGAAAATGATGGTCACAGAAGAATTCCTTGGGATATATTCAAATTGTCGATAGAGCAGCTGAAGGTTTAGCCAACACCATCATTAAATTCATTAGAATTTTGGATTAGATAAGACAAAGCTTGTTGGTTAAGGATACTGCTGTTGTTCTAAAATGGAAGGTAAAGAAGGAGGAATCCAAGCAATAATTAGAAAAAAATACCCAAAAGCAGCATTTGGCACGCCGTGGTCGAGTGGTAGCGCACTCGACTGTCGTACCGATGGTCACGAGTTCGAATCCACGCGAAGGTGAGGATTTGTTCCCGGGGCCTGAGGAGTCCCCGAGTCACCCAGCTCTGAATGGGTACCTAACTAGACAATAGTTAGGCGGCTGGGGTAATGCGTGGAACCCCTATAGCCTCGGCCTGTGACCGCTGCATCACTTGCTAACAGATCATCTCTCATGGTCTGTGGACGCAATTATCTTCTGCATAGAAGGAGCGTCTGTGTATCTAATATAAGCATTTGTACATTGCAGTTCACATAAACATTATCTTGTCGTGAACGATTTAAATAATGTGAATGCTATACGAAACACAATAGAAACAATTAGATCAATTTAATTGTTTTTTTGGAGAAAGTAATCAGCGAAAAAAACTAAATCCAAATGTTAGTTTGCTATGTGAAACTACATGGACACATAAATATAAATGCTGGCGCATTTTTGCTAAAATGTGACAGAAATTTTAATTACAACAATCAGTAATGTAATCAGTTATAATTGCAGATACAATTCTTTTTTATGTTTGATATGTGTACATTGTATTCAATGTAATTAACTTGCGGGGAGTTTAGTTCAGTTTTATTGTAAAAAATGTATGACATTTTTCTCAAATGTAGGGGGGGGGCAAATGCCCCCCTTGCCCCCCTGTATACGCCCATGAGTATGGCGTAGTTGTCTCTGGCTAAAACTCGGGTCTTTCGCGACTGATAATGATATTTGTAATTTGTACAATCAAGCCAGCTCTTAAACGGATCAAATTATACAGATCGTAGTCGTCCCGATTATCATCAGGCATGTGTTTTAATGTAAATGAGATAAAATGTATTCATTTCTGGTGGCCTGGGTTTTTCTTGCAGTTCATGCATGTTCGGTTTTGAGTTGCACCATCCTTTTTGATTTTTTGGTACTCATAAGTACCTGTAACATCAAATAAAGTCACATTATCATCTTTAATAACCAGTTGTAAAACTAATTGACTTAAATATTATTTAAATTTAACCCCCCAAAATTGTTTTCAGTATGTCACATAAATAAAAGGATTTTTTTTTTTAAAGCTACCATTAAAACTTTTTGCTGCTTTTGTATCGCCATTTCTTTCTGTCTGAGATGCTCATTTTCATAATAGCATTGATCGTGTCGGTATGTTTCAGCCGTGTATGGCATTTCACAAAACGGTCTGCAAAGGTGCTGCATGGGGTTCGTTTAAACCTGACAGTGTCAACATTGGCTCTAACGCGCGCCGTTTCCTCTAGGCTATTATGGGCGGTAGTCTTGCTGAATGAGAAGAAATTTACACGTGACATCAAGTTTCAATGTTTTTATTCTCGTAGCACAACTATTTACATTATAAATTTTAAATATTTTTTTTCATCCTATAACAAAATAACAAAAAATTTTAGGGGCAAAGATGATTTTTTAAATGACTTTTAAAAGATACCGATAAATAGATTTTCTTAATTTTACCAAAGATTTTACTCACTTTTAACCGGTAGGAAAGTTCCAAAGAGTTGACAATAGATCTGGGGTTGTCCTCAGCTCAATGGGCATAGCACGGCTTGGGGAGCTTTAGAAAGAGAAGACATAAATGACGTCTTCGGTGGGTTGAATTACCATCTTACAAGTTTTCATTTCTTAGATTAAATTATGACACTATAAAAAGCCGTTTGTTTAGTTTACCACCATCAACAAAGCGTGCATTACAGTCTGTTGAATAATAATCTCAGAAAAAGATTTGTCAAGAGCGTGTAAAATCTAATTGGGCGTAAAACCTTTAAACAAATTTACGAAAATTAGATTTAGGGCTCTTCAAGTTTTTACATACCAAGTGTCAAGTTTAAACTAATGTTATAGAGCTCATTTAGGATAGGGAGGAGATCCAAATAAGGGGTAATTTAAAAAAAAACAACAACAAACAAACATATGCATTTAAACATTGTGTGAGTGTACTCAACAATTTCCCAAAGGTTCTTACTTCTAACTACATGGGAAGTTGTAGATGTAGTGATGAGTGAATAATGTTCAGTCTGGGCTTTGCTTTTTATTAGTATAGATATAGATAAATCTAGGCATACACTTTTTAAATACCACCAGTTAGTGAAGGTACACCAACTACCTTAACACATTTTGTCTTTATATAGGTGACTTTGTCTCAAAGTTAAGTTTTATGGGTGCCCAATTTGTAGCATATTGATTCAATGAATACTATGACTGAATAGTAATGGTTCTACCAACGCGTTGAATTTCTATTTACACTATTTACTAATAATTCTATTTCTTTTAATGTTTTGCCTATGAAAATAATTTCAGGATATAAAACAATACATGTAAAATAATATAAAAATAATGTTAATATACCGAAGCCTCTCTTCAATAACAACATTGCTGGTGAGTTAAAGGAACGGAAACCAAAGAATATGCACCTTCCCTCTTATTGCAACTCTTTAGCTGTTGTGGAATATCGATGGCGAAAAAAATCACGAAATGAAACGAAAACTTTACTTTAAAATGTCTAAGATTTTTAATGTTGAAACCAATTATTGTGGACAAATGGACCAGGACAGCCCTTTGATAAGGGTGGAAAACTCTGGGTTATCTGAAAGTTGAGTTGTTGTTTTTTAAAGTTATAAATAAAACAGAAGTCATGGAAGAAATTGATAAAAGAAATGAAGGGAATATCCTAAAATATGTAAATGTTCCTAATGTTATAATTTCATAATTCCATAATAAATGGAGTTAAATAGTTCTAAAGAATGCCTTTGAACTAAAAAAACAACAAAGAGTCTGGTGTAAAGTGAGCAGTTGACACTGATTTTTCTTGTATGTGTAATTGATTCTTCAAATTCGACACCCGCTCATGGTGTAGATGGGAAAAAAAATGTACCCGATGAACAGCGGCGTAGCGTGGTTAAGTTGGCAGAACCCAAATTTGCCGCCCCGAAAAGCATATAGAAGCTGTAAAGTAACGACAGTCTTGTTTAGTAAGTAATAGTAAAGACGCTTTACATTTTTATGTTAGATTTATTAGAAATTGAAAAAAGCTTCCTGACTTGATTACAATTTTACGATTTTTGTTTTTTACTTTTGGCCCAATCTTTCATGCATCAATTTTTTTCCAGCCATGCCATTGCCAATAGCCAAAATAGCTATAGGTTAGAAAAGTTTGGTGTGTTCGTTATGTATCGCCATTAATTTTTCATTAACTTAATTTTAGAAAACCTATTTTAAAACCCAGCATTACTTAAGACTGCTGTAACCAATGTTCGAATTAATAATATTATTTTAGGCAGGGTAACTTCAAGGATCAATATCTTAATAAACTTTAATAAATCAACTGGTATTACATTCATTAATTCTTTTTTAAACTCTGGTGTTAAAATACTCCAGTGCCAATGTCATTTGAGATATTTAGAATCCTATAATTTGAAGGCAAAATGTCTAAGTACAATAGATTAGCTGGTGTACGAAGCATAGATACATGTTCGCCTTTGAAAACCAAATATTTGCTCTCTCTTTCTTTGATTGGAAGATTCGATTAAAATAAAGCATACCATTTTATTAAATGTCAAAGAATCCCTTAAGTATCCCCTTAGTCTCTCTGTGAACAGCTTCTGCTACGCGTTTTAACACTATACGCCTGGAAATAATGTATGGTATCTTGGACATAAAAATATTTCATTGTGATTATCAAAGTTCCTGGTTTTGTACGTGTTTTTTTATTCTCTCTTAAACATCTTATACCTTTCAGCCACTTAAAGTATTAAACCAGGCTGGGACACTGAAAATCAATTATTTAAGATAAGCGTTTATTTAAAATAATTTCAGAAATGTCGTTAACCATAAGCAGTTTCACCTTTGTTTTAATGACATCTTTTAAAGATTCTTCAACGTCTGCTTATTTTCAATCGTTACTTATTAAACAAATGGAATTTTTTATCCTTATGTGAAATATATGAGGAGCATATACATCAAGCACAATGAAACAATATTTGGCAGTTCATTCCGAATAATTTTTTCTGGAACTGTATCTTCTAAAATTGCAATGAGATTAGTTAAAGTTTTAGATGATAAGTTGTTTTTTTATTACCCTTCCCTCCCATAACGTTCCCGGAATGCTTGTACTTTCTTTGCAAGAAAATGTATGGGGTCCAGAATATTTCCTTTATTTGCAACAGTATTGTCCTGTGACCGCAAAAGCCATATTCAATTTTTCTAGGATTTAATAATGTCAATGTCAAATAGTCTAACAAAAACTTCTTGCCACTTTGTTTTGTTTTCTTTACAACAGGTTATTGCTGTTCTTTATTAATATTATATTATTATTTTAATCTTATTTCCAATTACTTCCAACTGGAATTTTAGAAAAATTAAATAATAATAATAAAAACTTTGGCTTTCTTGAACACTGGTTCATGAGTAGCTATTTTTTTTTATGTATCGGTACCAAGTTTAAATTCCACTAAATAAGCGATTTGTCCATTATTTTTGTTAGGTCTGCAAAACAAAAAACATTAAAGTTAAAATAAAGATGATCTGGAATCATAAACCATATAAGAATGCTAGCAATTCTTTCCCATTAGTTTCCTTACATTAAAATCAATCTTGAATTAATTACAATAAGTAATAGCACATGAGAATCAGAAGAATTTATATTGATAATGGAGTTAGAAACGTGCACATGTTTTAATATAGTTTCTTCATTTATTTTAATTTTTTATCGTGTCTATTCTTCTTCTAATGTTTATTTTAAAGTTTTTCATTTGTTAAAAGCTAATTAACAAAAAGGAATTTTCCGCCCCAAAGTCCCGCCCCCTAACAATGGGCTGCTTGGTGCATTCGACAGAGTACAGTAAGTTCTGCTTTTACAACAGGAGTAGATGTTAAATTTTAAGAATAAATTAATTAGCCATCACATCAGGGTCACTTTTCCATACCATGTAAGCCTCTTTTTTTCAGTACGGTAGCATTAATATCAAAAGAATTTAAATTCTCATGCTTGAGTATAGTTCCATTATTTCTTTTAATTGCTTATCTTGCTTTTTTCGATAAAAAGCTAAAATGTCTTATATCAAATTTTCATTGTTAGAAACTAATAAACGACTAGGAATTTGCCACCCTTGGCAAAGTGCCGCCCGGGCATTTGCCCCCCCCCCCTGATCCACCCTCGCTACGCCACTGCCGATTAAATTCCGAAAGCAAAAAATGAAATTTGTAACAACTTACAGGGATTTTAGCTCGAACATAAAGATAAAAATGTGAGATACGTATTAACGCAGCGAGATAGTGAAGTTTCCCACACATAATATGAAATTAAATGTATCAAATCAGACATAGTAGACCTTACACCAAAATGACAGATGAGAATGATATTCGCTTATAGGTAAACACATGCAAATAGTACATATATGGCTTATTGTTCTTTTTATAGCATCATCTCTGTGCTTTTAATGTCGGTTGTTTCGAAGCTTAAATACAAAGAATTGCATCCGGGCAAAACAGCGACTGTCAAAACAGCGACCGTCAAAACAGCGACTTCAAAACAGCGATTGTGTCAAAACAGCGACGGTCAAAACAGTGACCGTCAAAATAGCGACTGCATCAAAAAATTAAATCCCTATTGCTATGTACGACCTCCTATGTGTGTGAAGCGGGTTTTCTGCAGTTACAGGGAAAAAACTGAATAAATTGGACATAGGCAGCACATTGTCTCCCATTACGCTCGTTGCAGGCAGAGACACAAGCTCAAGGTTCTCATTGATTTCCGGCATCCTTCCGTCTCGCGAGACGATGGTGCATCACTGTTGGGTTGGGTTGCATTTCCTCGAGTGACTGTGCAGTCCTATCCTTGAGTGACAGTCTTTGCCACAGTTTTTACACACGAGTTCCGTGCTTCCAAATGTTTTGGCCTTTCTCCTAGCTCTTCTGTCTGCAGCCTCCTCCATTCTTCGCTCCTCGGCTACTATGACGCCCTCTTTGACAACTGTGCGCCACGTAGATCGGTCTTCTGCCATACACTCCCAGTCACTTGTATGTATTTTGGCTGCTTTCATGTCCCTTTGACAGACATCTTTAAATCGCAAGCGTGGGCGACCTGTTTTCCTCTTTCCTGAAGCAAGTTCACCATATAGGAGGTCCTTCGGGATGCGGCCGGGGCTCATTCTTTTGACATGTCCTAGCCACCTCAGGCGTCTTTCACTAAGAATTGAGAACATGCTTTGGGTATTGGCACGCGTTAGTACCTCACTATTAGGCACTTTTTCTTGCCATTTAATACCATTGATTTCACATTCTGGTAAATTAAAACAATAAATAATGTCTTATATATATTTTGTGTATCTGTATTTTATTTTGAAGGCACGTATAGGTACTAGTAAATTAAAACTATAAATCAAAACAATCTAAAATACCTTTATAAACAATTATCGCATCCGCACCCACCCCACAACCCCACCCCCAGGCTAGTGGGGCGCGGTGAAATTATCCAACTTTTACCGCTCCGTGGTGTTAAAAAGGTTGTGGACTACTTTGTGACATCATCAAAATTTAGTGGCCATAGTATTGTATTCATTGGTTTATTAGCTAATCTTTGCACTCAATATCCTGCATGTGGAAGAAAATCAGCAGCCCGAGCCTTGTGCTCTTCATGGAAATTCCCGGAAGGCCCCTGTCAGCTATCTGACCCCCTCCCGCAAAGGGACTTAAGAAATGAGACCCCCTCCCCCCCCACGGAGCGGTCTTTTCTGAATCGGCCAACTGGGCATGCAGGACAAAGTAAAAAATGCCTCCCACTAAAGTGACCACAAAAAAAGGGGGGGGGTCCCTACTTCGACTCGGTACCACTTAAGCGTCATCCATGGAAAGCACACAAGTCTCCATAGTTAAGACTGCCGCTAAGTGGGGGATCATCTTAACTCTTAACTAGGGTGTAACCCCCACTGGAAGGTTTCCTCTGAGCTGGCGTCCGCTGCATTCTTCGTGGTACCCTTTGCTATTTCGTACTTCTGGCCCTTAACCGCACCGCTCAATAGCATTTTGTCTTTTTTATGTTTCCAATAATTTATAATTATTTTAATGTCCATATAATAAAAGTTGATCAGTTTTAATATTTAAATTAAACCTTGCGCGTACCCCCTAGCGTTGTTCAGGGTCCCTAAAATCAATTTTAATATTCCACGGACCTCCTGAATGGTTCCGCAGACCCCTGGAGGTCCATATGGACCATTTTGGGGACCATTGATTTACACCAATAGCACGTGACTGTATATATTATTCTTGCAATATTATTTACAAATATGTGTAGGTGATCCAATCATAGCAATATTGATAAGTATTCAAAGGAGATCAGCATTCGATGACAGCATTCAATGCAAACTAGCAATCGATGGAAAACAGCATTCAATGGAAAATAGCAATTTGTTTCAAACACCAGTTTTCCCGTGAACGGCAAGGATAAAATACCGTAAAAAAATGTTTACACAATTACTATACGAAAAATGCCTTCCAGATCGTAGACTTTTGTCTGGGAAATGAGTGACGATACGATTTTTATATAAACTAACGAGTAGACATGCGCAGAAATGAGTGACGATACGATTTTTATATAAACTAACAAGTAGACATGCGCAGAAATGAGTGACGATACGATTTTTATATAAACTAACAAGTAGACATGCGCAGAAATGAGTGACGATACCATTTTTATATAAACTAACAAGTAGACATGCGCAGAAATGAGTGACGATACCATTTTTATATAAACTAACGAGTAGACATGCGCAGAAATGAGTGACGATACGATTTTTATATAAACTAACAAGTAGACATGCGCAGAAAAAAGGACTATTGCACACAACAGAAGACAATGATATAAACACGAAGAATCTTTTACTTTTGATTTAATACATTTTAATTAATTGGAATGTAATGCGATGAATATAACATAAATAATTCTTACCCTTTTCACTTAAACAGCAAAGAGTTTTGGAATGTACAACTCAATATAACTATGTACACTAGTTTATAAATAATATATATGTATATATTCAGCCGTATAAAGTCAGCTAAGGTTTGATTTCTACTTTTAACACAACAGACATTTTTCCAGTGTACAGGTGTCCTTTCATATTATAAACAAAGCTATGAAGAATGAGATCGGGAAAAGAAATGCATTTTGGCAATAATCTAGGAATATATCATGACAATTCTCTAAATACTACAGGAATATATCAGTACAATTCTCTAAATACTACATGTCTTTTTTGCTATTAGGCTTTTTGTGTATAGGCCTGCTTATGAATTAATTAACAGTCAGGGCTAAATTAACAATAGTTGGGTTTTTTTTACATGCACACTCACACTTTTTGCATTGTAAGTAAAAACTTCATAACGTAATTAGTATTAAAAACTTGTAACATAAAAACAAGTGTTTCAGGGGCCGCCCTTAAATGATGTCACGCGCTAAGGAAGGGGGGGGGGGTTGAACATTTGTGACGATGCGTGACAAGGGGGGAGGGGGGTGTTTAAGAAATGTGACTTTCGATCAAGACGCGCTACTTTAAATAAAAATTCCACTTAAATATTTGATTAACTTAAATTTATTTAATGACGTTATCAATGGCTTCACACATCTAACAAAATTAGAATGCAGTTTTACACTAAATACACAGTTAAATGACAAAAAAGTAATTTGCAACATGCTAATTTTCAATGAGAAAAAACGGATTTTGGGGGGGGGGGGTGAGAGGCAAAAGCTATACGATGTAATATTGGCAAAAAAAAAGGAGGGGTTGGGGTCTAAGTTTTAGGGACGAATTGTGATGAGGGGGGAATGTTGGGGAGGGAGGGTAAAAGTCGGCCAAATTCGCGTGGCGTCATTTAATGCATGGTCGACTAAATCACTTTTAAATTAAATGGTTTGGGTAAAACTAAACCAGGTTTAGCTTGTTAACTTTTTTGTTGTTACATTGGAATATATTTCATATGGTCAGCATAATGAAGAAATGATATAATGTGTATACAATATTTTTTAAATACTATGATATATAATGTTTAACGTCACAGACATTAAGCTGTTGAATAAAACTTTATAAACAATTTGGCCACTTGTTTTAATCGGGTGTACATGTAGGAAACAGAGTTCTTCCGGAATGCTTTTTGATTGGCTGACAAGTTAAAATATCATCACATACATTTTCTTAACTCAGGTGAAAAAGTTTTTGTTATAAAAACGATTCAAACAATATATAAACATCGATATATAAAATCAATCTCTACGTACACAATCTTAAATATTTGATTTAAGGTTCCTTCTCTAAATTGTTACTTTTACATGAATGTCTTATAATAATAAACGTTTAAAATGCAAGAATTTTACAATGAATTTTAATTTTAAAATGCAAATTTTTAATTCAGCCTAATAGTCAAATTTATCAATAAAAAATTAACTATTGAAAATAATGGCTTTCAAAGCAATACGAAATTCAAAAAATTATTTCAATTTTTGTTCAAACTATGCTAATCACGCACAATTTGAAAGAAAACCAACGAAAGTACACAACCATATGAGTTTCTGTGGTTAATCAAATTCTGCATAGCAGTAGATTCATACATTTCTGCTTTCCGTGTAAATATCACAAATTGCTAGTCATTCATAGATACAATGACAGAAATAAGCAAGCTGAGAAAAATGAGCATGGAATGTTGAAATGAGTTTTCAAGAAGTTTAAACAATGCAAGTTCAGCAGTAGGTATTGAGGAGAAAACTTGTTCTTTTAAAAACAGTATGAAAAAAATTACATTTGATTCTATATATTTCTCATCTGTATAAGTATACTTTCTATAAAAAGCAAATAAATTTTTTTATATTACTGTTGCATTAATTAAATGCGGCATTTTAATGTAAGATTATTTATGTAATTTTACGTATTTAATAATGATGATATCAATTATTATAATTGTTATTGATTTTACGTGTAAATAAGGCACTATCTACAATGTTGCTTCACTGTAGCTGTGGTAACTCTCTCGATAATGATATATCAGAAATACTCAATTACATCTATAAATATGGAACGAGATATAGATCTACGCAAAGAAAACAAATACGCTAGATTTATAATTTTTAAGAGGTATATTTTATTTTGCGCTTTTCCGTATTTTAAAATCCTAGTCAAATATTTTCAATTACTAATTTTCAAATTTTGAAATTATTACCTTCCATCAATACTCATTTTGTTTCTTTTGTATTAGTGAAAAATAAGTCAATTAGTTACGGTACTTGTTAACAGCATGATTTTTAAAAAAAAAATAAGGAGCATTTCAGAAGAAATTATGTTCAAATTAGCCATATTTTAGAAAATCAATCAATAAATTTCACATATTTTAGAAGAGTACCCTGTTGTTACAAAAATGGAAGTAGATATTGCCATTTTATGAGGTTATCACGCAATAACTTTGATTTTTCGCATATTGGCTTTAAGATTTCCACAACGTATTTTAATAGAACAAAATAACTGCCTTATTAGCTTGGCAATACACATATTTACAAAAAAGAATGTATCAATAATGTTAATAGCTCGGAAGTGTTTAAAAGATTCCTCAGATCTAAACGAACATAAATTTTAACATAATACATTTATATCGCTTTGCAAAACAAACTATTTTTTTAAAATGGAATTAGGGTCTTAAAAATTGTAAGTTTATAATATTTTAAATAAATAATTATTGTAATACTTGAAGTTGAAGGGAAGGTAGAAATAACTACAGATTTTATTTTTTTTAAATGTATTTCTAAACAAATGAATCTCATAGTTTTTTAAATACTTGGCTGCCTTAAAATATATAATTTGAAAGAGACGAAATAAAATGATATATAGTTCAAATCAGGTAAAGACTATAGATAATGGGCCAAGCCAGAGAAGTTATTAATTGATCAATTCACACAGGAATATTCAATTTAACTTAAGCAGCATAGTTTTATGTTACATTCGAGACTAGCTCCCTTTGTTGAATGAACATTATATTGTAATGAAATGTACATATGAAATTATAGAGTGCCTATTTTGCAAAAATGAAATTTATGAGAATAGGATGAATGGTATACATGAAATTATTTAAATGACATATCTGTATTTACTTTGTACAAAGAAGTTTTGTGTCCTAAAATTGACTTCTTTACTTTTCTTCCCCCACACATGTCATCTTGAATATTGAAACGTGTCATCTTCAATATTGAAACGTGTCATCTTCAATATTGAAACGTGTCATCTTCAATATTGAAACGTGTCATCTTGAATATTGAAACGTGTCATCTACAATATTGAAACGTGTCATCTTCAATATTGAAACGTGTCATCTTCAATATTGAAACGTGTCATCTTCAATATTGAAACGTGTCATCTACAATATTGAAATAGAAGGAAAACGATTCAACATATACTAATTGATAAATGTATAAGCTTATCAAAGTGTATGTGATAACATAAATAATCACAAAGTCATAAGGAAATTTTTTCACTAAAATTTATATGGGGAAGAATTCAAAACACTGACAGTGTGTTTCCGTAAATAAACAACAACAATACATCAAAATAATTCGTGATAAAAGCGTGATCACAGAACTACTGTTGTTCAGTGGTGTCACTAGAGTTGGTGTCACCCGGGGCTGTAGATCATGGCGTCACCCCTCACAACTTAATCTGTAGAACTCCTCCGAGTTTTCCAGTGCCAAATAATGGGAAAATGCAGAATTTTACATTTTGGTGTCACCAATCACCCCCTGATGGTGTCACCCGGGGCCCGCCCCCCACTGCACCCCCTAGCGACGCCACTGCTGTTTTTCACTACTTTCGTGTCTTAATCATTTAAAACTACCAAACAACCATTTTTAAAAAAACAGCTCAACTTTGAATCGTTTCAGTTTTGATAAGTTTTAAAGACAGCCCCAACACGATGACTTATGTGCGAGACAAGTTAAATACTCTTCGTTGCTATCAACATCTTTGAAAGCTGCGAGAATTGACCTCACCGATATAGACCACCATAAAATAGAGTCAACCGTGAGATCTAGCAATAAACGGTAGCAGGAAAGAATAGCAGTGTCTATGACAGCAAGCTTTAAACGTTTTCTTTCTCACGGGGTTGCATACAATTCTTCCATGAAATGTATTGAAGTCGAACTAACAATTTGTATAACTTGTACGTGGCTTGCTTTACTCTTTTAATTATTTCGGGTTTAAAACTCATCCTTCCTGCATTCATTTCTCGATCATTTTCCTTCAGTAAGCCCACACGTCCGTGGGTTAAACAAAATAGTTTGTTTGTTGTTCTTTTTTTTTGTTAAAAAAAAAAACAAACACAAAAAAACGAGTTTTCCAACTTTCACTGAATTTTCTTTGCTGTTTGAGTGTTAGGTTACAGTCGATATGCCCTTCACCAGTCTTTTTTCATCAGTGATACATCGACAATCTGCATCAAACTTGTTCACGTCGATTGGTTGTGGTATTCCTTAAACACCATGTTGGAGCCAGACGTTGTGTTAGTATGAACCTTTATTGAAAGTAGTTGGTCTGGGGGTATCTGAGTTGGCATAATACTCGGCCCTGACATCTCCTAGTATACCGTTCTAACACACATAATGGAAGGTCCTTTTCGTTTTTTGTTTGTTTTTTTTCAAAGTAGAGTGGGGAATCCACACTTCTTACATGGTCACCATTGTGATGAAAATGATTGCAGTGGAGCAGACTTCTTATTAGTATCCCTTGCGTTAAAAAGGGAGAGTGGTCCTATGATGACGGAGGGTGGGGTCCTATGATGACGAAGGGTCAATCTCAATTAGAATAATCTCATAATCGTTGTCATCATTGAGAACATTCATCTCTATAATAAATGTGGACTCATGGGAATAATGGCGGACTATATTGTCGTCAAGGCGAACTAGAATTCTGTTGAAAATGAAAAAAAAAAAAATTTTAAATAGATTTTATTTTTATAAAAGAAATTTTATAACAACAAAGACGGCAGTGAATTTTCACTTGTAAATAAAACCAGAAGTGTAAAATTAACATGGTTGAGATGGTAAAATCATTAAATTTTCTCATTGTTAACCTTTATCAAATCAACTATTAACTTTTCTCATTGTTAACCTTTATCAAATCAACAATTAACTTTTCTCATTGTTAACCATTATCAAATCAACAATTAACTTTTCTCATTGTTAACCTTTATCAAATCAACTATTAACTTTTCTCATTGTTAACCTTTATCACATCAACAATTAACTTTTCTCATTGTTAACCTTTATCAAATCAACTATTAACTTTTCTCATTGTTAACCTTTATCAAACCAACTATTAACTTTTCTCATTGTTAACCTTTATCAAATCAACTATTAACTTTTCTCATTGTTAACCTTTATCAAATCAACAATTAACTTTTCTCATTGTTAACCATTATCAAATCAACAATTAACTTTTCTCATTGTTAACCTTTATCAAATCAACAATTAACTTTTCTCATTGTTAACCTTTATCAAATCAACAATTAACTTTTCTCATTGTTAACCATTATCAAATCAACTATTAACTTACCCCTTTCTAGACTTCTTGTAGAAGTTTTTCACCTTGGATGGTGAAATTGAATATTTCTGTTCGATCTAAAATCAAAGAGGAATTTTCGAATTAATGTTCAACCTAATATGGATTTCAGTCATATTTTCAAAAAAATGTATTTAGTAAATTGTCCCCAAATCTAGTGAGTTCATTTTATGCTAGTTGTTTAAAGTCGGATCTTTGTTAGTGTGCTCTTTACATAACGTTCTTTTTCACACAATCACAGTGTAGGCCCTGTCACATGAACACACTAATCAAACACTTTCTGGCCCTGTCACATGAACACACTAATCAAACACTTTCTGGCCCTGTCACATGAACAAACTAATCAAACACTTTCTGGCCCTGTCACATGAACACACTAATCAAACACTTTCTGGCCCTGTCACATGAACACACTAATCAAACACTTTCTGGCCCTGAACATGAACACACTAATCAAACACTTTCTGGCCCTGTCACATGAACACACTAATCAAACACTTTCTGGCCCTGTCACATAAACACACTAATCAAACACTTTCTGGCCCTGTCACATGAACACACTAATCAAACACTTTCTGGCCTTGTCACATGAACACACTAATCAAACACTTTCTGGCCCTGTCACATGAGCACTAAACGGTACCTGCCTCTGTCAATTTATGTAAGTCCAAATAATTTTAGCTCCTATCATCTTGGTTCTTAATAAAGTTTGCTCCTGTTGCATCGACAACAAAAGACTTTAACTCTGCAAATCTCGAGTCAAATTAACATTACAAGGCAACCACGATACCAACCAACCAAGAATCGGATAAATTAGTGTAAAGAAACAACACAAACTGAGGGAAGACCACCAATTATGCACTTACCGATCTTAAAAGTCCGTGTAATGTCGGGATCTCAAGCATCAAGGCTGTATACACAACTTCGTGATGTTCTCTGACATACAACAAAACTGGAGATATCAAAATGGGAAAAATATGTTACAGAAACAAAAACAAAGTAAATCAACGAACACAAACTTCATGGGTCAGATTTTTTTTAAAAAATCTCACACGTTCATTGACTTATTCTCGATTGTTCATTAATTCATCGATACTTGAAGAATAGCGATTCCATTTTTCGGACAAAATTTCATTGAATAATCAATATATCACCGAAAAGATGGTTTTACTTAAATGCCTTTATTTTCAATCACAATGATATTATGGTAATGGTTATGCAGTCAACTCGAAAATGTTGATTTTATTATTTTTTTAAATTGCGTTCTATGCTTATGCACGTTTTATGTTTAGTTTACGATTATTAATACAATTAGGAATGTTACAAGGTGAAGGATTTTTTTTTAATGGAACAGGTGAAGCGTTTTTATTCCTGTATCTCTATGGTGTTGTAGTAGATCGTTGTTGCATTTATTTCATAGTTTATTTCAAAGCCATAGATTTTACTACTATTGTCCTCTTTGTTCATTACTGGGATACAGCGCTATGTAAACTATGAATTTATTATTATTATTTTTACTTCTATCCTATAGTATGTCTATGATTAATAATATAATTTATTGAGTTACTCTTATCTGTTTTATATGAACAATTAAACGATTTACATGATAACTCCCAAAATGATGAATTTGTGTTTAAAATTCTTAGGAATTGAGCTCGTGACTTAAGAATTAAACTCCTAACACTAAAAAATACTAATTCATTTTGTTGACATCAATAATGCAGCCCTGGTTCAAATACCTTTTTGGGCATCTTTCAAATTGTTACTCGAGTCTCTCCTCGATCGCTTGGCCGGGCTGGATGTGTAGTATTCATCACATGAGTCGGGCAGTTCCAATGTGGTTTGTAGACTGCATGGGGACATAACAAAGGCAACACTACAGTTATACGTGAGGCAAAGAACAGAGTTATTGCTTTTATGTGTGGTTGAAGTTTAAGTAATTTACCGGTAATTCCTTCAAGAAATTCAAAATAGCCGATAGATGAAAATAAAACAAATTAAGAATTTGAGTGACAGTGTAACGTATAAAATAGAATATAATACTAGGAAGGTTTAAGAAGTAGGCAGATATAAGAAGTGGGCAGATATAAGAAGTGGGCAGATATAAGAAGTAGGCAGATATAAGAAGTAGGCAGATATAAGAAGTAGGCAGATATAAGAAGTAGGCAGAAGAAATTAAGTCAAATAAATTGACAGGGACCAGGCTCCAGACAATGTTAAATGCGAAACAATGACATTGAATAGAATTAGTTCAAAGAAAGAAAAGATGGACAAACAAAATTTTGATATACAATTTGGAACACTATCTTACCTAGACGTTTCTTCTTCTGTAGATGGCACTACACCCAATGATATTGTCTGTTAATAAAGAGATATTTTAGGGTTATTAAACAAGCAGTTATATCTCAAAATTGTATAGAACTTAGAAATGTAAATCAAGCACGCAAATAAAAAGCCGGGTCACAAAATGTACAAATTTAATAAACAATTTTCCGTATTTCACAGTAAAAGTAAAAACAGATGTGATTATATATATATATATATAGGTATATATATATATAGGTAGGTAGGTATATATATATA
>MUZC01000480.1:118858-136235 GCA_002072015.1 Radix auricularia
GGGGGGGAGGGGCGTGGGAGAGCTAGGGATCAAAGATACAGTCAACAACAACCATGATCGAATCTGTGAACAACTGGAATCGGGCATGTTTGGGGGAGGGGCGTGGTTGGGGGGGAGGGGCGTGGGAGAGCTAGGGATCAAAGATACAGTCAACAACAACCATGATCGACTGTCTACTAGAGGACAATGTTTTAAACGCAGGACATCATGTCGTTCCCGCGCCTCAATGAAAATCTTCGCTTCTGCACCTCACCAACCAGCGTGTGACGGTCAGGGCTTGATTACACATCATCAAGTTAGGTTTAGGGGTCAGGATGACTGACATCCAGCGAAGATGTCGGCTGAGCGGGACGGAAAGGGAAAAATGGGGGGGGGGCGGAAGGGGAAGATCCCATGACGTTTAAGAAATATTTGTAAGCCTGTTTTAATATATGTGGAATTTTCATATACTTTTCATTACCAAAGAATACAGTTCCATTGACACCCTGGATCATGTCAATTCCTGTATTATGGTAACTGCCCTTTATGTCCGTTACTAATCCCCAACTGCCCTTTATGTCCGTTACTAATCCCCAACTGCCCTTTATGTCCGTTACCAATCCCCAACTGCCCTTTATGTCCGTTACTAATCACCAACTGCCCTTTATGTCCGTTACTAATCCCCAACTGCCCTTTATGTCCGTTACTAATCCCCAACTGCCCTTTATGTCCGTTACTAATCCCCAACTGTCCTTTATGTCCGTTACTAATCCCCAACTGCCTTTTATGTCCGTTACTAATCCCAACTGCCCTTTATGTCCGTTGCTAATCCCCAACTGCCCTTTATGTCCGTTACTAATCCCCAACTGCCTTTTATGTCCGTTACTAATCCCCAACTGCCTTTTCTGTCCGTTACTAATCCCCAACTGCCTTTTATATTCCTTTTCTGTTAAAAAAACCTTCACGTATTGCTGTAATAATGTTTTCGAAAATTGCAGCACCACTTTTTTTGTAATTACGTGTAAAAAACTCAAGAATCGGCGAACAATTCAAAATTGCAACAAGAAAAACTAAAGGACTTTAAACCGAATTCACAATGCATAGACTAGTGCCTGCATTGAAATACTGTTTCCAGTTTAAATTTTGTCAATTCCAAACAAGGATAACACAAGCCCGTTTAATATGTCAATTTTCTTCTATTTTAAGGTAGTGTACTTATTGATTCAATCAAACTGATATGGGAATAAATTGTGTGTGTGTGGGGGGGGGGAGGGGGAGGCTTACAACAATATAGTTCAGGGACGTTAACTAAGTTTGCTGCAACATACTCAAAATATTGCAGGGGTGCATTATTTTTGATTACTATACAAAAAAAGTTTGTTTATTAAAGTGTCTATTTGAAATGATTACTTTAGCAGATATTTATTACTAGTTGATGTTAAATCGATTTGTCTGTAGATACCAGTTATAATAGTTCTACCGGACACCTGGACACCTGTTAGTTCTAAGATTTGATCCATGAAAGTCAATAGAATTCACTTAAACCTTGTGACTATCCTTTGGAAAGCCAAGAAAAAACAACAAAAAATGCCCTACCCCCCACCCCCACGTGTACTGAAATTCTCACATTTATAACTGTGGTGGCACTGGCTTGACCCTGGTTGTGTTGTTGAAGCCAATGTTAGACCATGTCGACACACCTCTGCCGACCCCGGAACCAGTGGACATTTGGCTCAGCCGGATGGAGGACCTGAACGAGTGAGGCATGTCGGGAGTGTTAGCGAAATAGACGCGATGGTGACTTACGTGGAATTATATCGAATTGTTTTATGTTCCTAACTTTCCATAGATCTGTAGCGTAATGGAAGCCAATGACAGAAAACTTGCGTGCGTTTATTTACGTTCATTTATGTGCAATATTTGAATATAAAAGGAATTGTAAAACCATTTTATCATCATATTAAATTAGTTGCGTTACAATGTGTGTAGAAATTTAATAAATTTCACCACAATTTTTTTTTTTTTTTTTTTTGAAAACTAAATCAAAGTTGTTGTTTTTTTGCATTCGATTTTGGTGATCTAAAACGGTGTATTTAAAAGCTGGTCATTTTTGGCCAAGTAGGAAAATACAAGATCGAAACCAGCCTCCCCCCCCACCCGGCACAATTTTTATAACAAGCATTTTCGTGGGGGAAAAAATTAGGTGAGAGAGCATGAAAAAAGTATTGCTCTTCTTTATACACAAAACGACAAGCTGGTCATAACGTATAGAGCGCCGACTGTTGGTTACATGGCTTTCAAGCCTTTCAATACTTGGAGCTTTATTTTCAATACCCTTAAGGAAGATAGCAGCGAAGCGAGCAGAGGAATTTTTTCTTCTCCTTTCATTAATCTCAAGCATTCTGATTTGATGATCAACAGGCTACCGCTCAAATAACGAAAACAGTAATGCAAAGGACAATAATTACGCCGGGTCACATCGGGAGACCTAGATACAAGACGATTCTCTTGTAAAGGTCCAAGTATTAACCCAGACATTCTCTTCTGAGTCTGAATGAGATTGTCTTTGAAATGGGATTAAAGTGTAGCGTTATGGTTGATAGTCAAAGGGAAAAAAAATGAGCCAAAGAATGTAATGTTATTTTTTTTATTACTGAAAGATACGTTTTTAATAGTCTAGTATCTTCTCCGTGAATTGTTCAATGCTTTTGTGTAAAAAAAAAAAAAAAAAAATTAAAGAAAAGTGAAGTTAGGTGTTTGGTTTATATTTGGACAGCGAGGCGTGATTTTACGGTGACATAACTTGTAAATGGTTGGAGTAACGAGAGATGCATTAATTTATCAGATTGACGTAAAATATGGCAAGTCGAAATTTATTTCCTTTACTGAAAACAAACTCAGCCCTGTACAAAGTAAAGGGTGTTTTAAAAATTTATAAAATCTTGTTTGGAATGTCTAGAATATTGCCTATTCGGGCGTAGCCAATAGCTCTTAGTTACTGAATACTGAATAGCTATACAACAGATAACAATACTTTTGGTACCGGATAAATCTCGTATTATTTTTAAGTTTTTTAGAATAGAAAACATTAATATTAGAGGTAAAATTATCTTTGGACTCTTATCAGTTTAGAATGTTGAATTGCACAACATTTATCGGCTATAGATAGATATTTGTGTCCACAGAGCCTTAATTCTCTGCAGCCTGGCAGCTTTAATTATTTGCACATTGGTAGTCTTAATTTGCTGCACACGTGCAGGATTAAATCTTTTTCTTTTGCATACAACAGTCTTAATCAACTGCACCCTTGTAAACTAACTCTTCACCTCCAACAGCCTTGAAAATGTGATCCCAAGATCCTAGATCCTGTTCACCGGAAAAGCTTAATCCTAATCAACAACTACGACGTATTTTCTAATAAGACTCATCTAAAAAATATATATACATTTAAACTAACGTACGAAACAGGGCCAGTCAGCCTAATCGTGCCACACATGTTTGTGACTGCCGGTGACCACCCTGGGGGTATGCACCACTGACCTACTTTGAGCGGAGAGTAATAAGTGGTATTATTCTGCTCTCTTGTCGATGACGCTGAAATGATTGGACAGGGAAGCCAAACAGAGTGGAACAGCGCCAAAAGATCGTCACTGGTCCGGAACTGCTTGAATATGTTGGCATCTTGTAAATAGATCCAGCCGGTCTTCATGTAAGCCGCTCCTCTATTTGAAATCCGTAAAGAAGTCTTTTTTAGTTTTTCTCTTTTTATTGCCTCTAAGATTTAATTTAATGAAAAGGTCATTGCAGCGTACAATAATGATTGTTACCGTATTAAAATAACGTGACGGCATATATATGTTATTCGCTAATACTTTTAACGCGACGACATAACAAAATGTCAAAAAAAAGGTTATATATAAATTTAGTGTTTTTCAATAACATCCATGGAAAATTGATTAAACACCCCAAAGCCACCAGAGGATGGGTGTATGTAGCAGGGTGCAGGGAGTGGGTGTATGTAACATGGTGCAGAGAGGGGGGCAAGTAACATGGTGCAGAGAGTGGGTGCATGTAACATGGTGCAGAGAGTGGGTGTATGTAACATGGTGCAGGGAGTGGGTGTATGTAACATGGTGCAGAGAGTGGGTGTATGTAACATGGTGCAGGGAGTGGGTGCATGTAACATGGTGCAAGGAGTGGGTGTATGTTGCATGATGTACAGTTTAATATGCATGTTACAAAATGTGGATTTTTGTCCATGTAGCTTGATGCGCAGTGAGTATATGTAACATGATAAAGACAAACTAAACATTGTTTACATTATACAAACCGCAGAATAGATAAACAGCAACAAATTTAAAGTGACAATATCATTCAACATCGGAAATCTGTTACTGAAGGCATCATTTAAAATCAGTGCAGAGTGCAACAAAATCACTTGGTTCAGTGAGCAAGAATGGGAATCTTGATGAACATATTCAACTTTCTCTATAGTTATCAAATGTTTTTTACTGAAAGCGTATTTTTTAAAGAAAGGTATTATTTTATAAACTGTTGAATAGCTATTGGAAAAAATAATGCGATGAAAGAATCGTTCATCGTAAATTTGACTGCAAACAAGACATCACAACTCAACCAGTAGAGTACGTAAGCATTACAATAGAAGACTCTTACCAATGGAGAAAAAAAAAGTTTTTCTTATACTTATACTTTAAAGAAAGATTTACAGTACAAAGTTATCGTTATAATGCAATGATAATTTCGGGTTCAATGAGTTCTTCGAGTGCTTTGATTTCTATTGATGAAATCATGGATAATAAATCATAATAAATGTGCGGAGAGTGGTTTGAAAATCTGTGTGGCTGGTGAATCAACAGTCACGTGGTTAAATCGGCTATCTGATTTTATGGTGGAGGTGGTGCTGCAGGTGGCAAATAACCAGGTCAACTAGTTCTCCAGAAAACAGGTAAAGATTTGAAGTTTAGGTACGCAAGAACTTTGGTTAGCTCGACAGCACTATAGAGTGATCCAACCTTGAATTAGGATCGTTATTTGTAACTCGTTTAATATCATTGAAACTTACGGAAAAGGGTAAAGGTTTGACGGCAGTGAACTCCTAATTATAGAAGATCGTGTAAGTAGCGGCCAAAAAGCCACGCTGTAATCACTGATGAAAAAAAAAAAGGAAAAACGCTACATTGATCATAAAGTAATATAATCAACAGCTTTAAAATAAATAATCTCGGAACAGAATATCAGACCTTACATTGACTCTGAACAGAATATCAGACCTTACATTGACTCTGAACAGAATATCAGACCTTACATTGACTCTGAACAGAATATCAGACCCTAAATTGACTCTGAACAGAATATCAGACCTTACATTGACTCTGAACAGAATATCAGACCTTACAGTGACTCTGAACAGAATATCAGACCTTACATTGACTCTGAACAGAACAAATGTATCAGACTTTCAGTGTACTCAACAATATGTGATCAAATGAGGCAAACCGGGACAAATGCCCCTTTAGCATTTTTGGGTCAAATTTACAGGGTATATAAATCATGTGCTGGTCAGTTAAGGGGGCTATATTTTGAGCGCTTTATTTTGAGCGCTCTAAATCAAAGTCATTTTTTAAATTATTAACCATGGATGTTCATTTCAATCTGAACTTTAAATCTTTCATTTGAAAAAAATATGAATAAAAAACATATAATATTTTAAGTTGAAGATGCATCGTAATAGGTTATGTCTATATGCACCTTCACATATTATGTCTATATGCACCTTCACATGTTATGTCTATATGCACCTTAACATGTTATGTCTATATGCACCTTAACATGTTATGTCTATATGCAGTTATGCACCTTAACATTTTATGTCTTTATGCACCTTAACATGTTATGTCTATATGCACCTTATGTCTATAGTTTACATTTCATTGCGCGTTAGCCTTTCATTCATTAAAAAATGTGTACTTCCGCCATACTGTTTACATAACCTTTCATGAGGTTCAAGCGTAGTAGAGGATTAGCAGCCTAAAGACCCTTTGGATTATTGTTCAGGTGTTTTTCGAGTGGCCTCAGCGGACATTTTGATAGACGGAGGACTAGACCCCAGCATTCAGCTTTTTCTATAAGGAGATACGACGTGACTGAGATCGCCGAAGAAAAGGCTACAAGGAAACCGGGGGGGGGGGATGCATCTTTCATGCTGCCATTCAGAGCATGTCTTGTTCACAGTGGAGAGCGCGGATTTGTGACAGTAGACTTATCACAACAAGTTTTGCCAGCCTTGTACGGCGGAATGTAATTGGCGATTTCCCAAGGTGAATAGATATTACGCATTAAGCAAAATAAGCACAAGGTGCCTCCCTTTGATGAGCTACGTGAAAACTGTTATGTTTCAAATAGACAATTTTATCATTCTATGCACACAATTTTACAAGACTCTTCAATCGTTCACTTTTCTGTACTTTCCCCACCCTGAATTTTAAATTTTTAAAAAGATATATCACTTGTATACTATACTATTTGAAAATCATTTTAATATTAATATTAGAGTACAGCAATACTTTAAAAAAAAAAAATTGTTCATAAGTAAGGTGGATAAATTTAGTGTCTTGAAACAAGTGCGTGAGCAATATTTGAGGACAGCTCCTATAAATTGTATCCCTGCGTGGTAGTTCAACTTTTTAAATAAACTTGTTTAATGTTTACAACATTAAATAAAGCATTCCCTAAGTTTGGTGGTGCTTTGCACACTAGCAATGTAGTAGCAATTAAAATAGAATTTTTCCCTTCTTTACTATGCGGCAGCAGTAAAACTTTAGGAAAAAAACTGAATTCTGCCGCTGGTATCCATATCTATTAACGGGCAAAACAAAAAGTCTTGGAACAAGATATAATATCGCTCTTAATGACAGGTCAATGGATGACAGGTCAATGGATGACAGGTCAATGGATGACAGGTCAATGGATGACAGGTCAATGGATGACAGGTCAATGGAGGACAGGTCAATGGATGACAGGTCAATGGATGACAGGTCAATGGATGACAGGTCAATGGATGACAGGTCAATGGATGACAGGTCAATGGAATTGATAATAATTCTTATCAACAGAGCTCGTATTACTATAAAAGTGCCCCCCCCCAACCAAAAAAAAAAGAATAATAAAATAAAAAATAATAAAAAATAAATTTCTTACCTCTCTGACTGACCTTGACCTCTTCAATGCCCGACTGCTTGTGGTCACCGACAGATGTGGCTCTGTTTGGTCAGCAGACTGACCCTCGCCGTGATGTCCTGCCAGGAAGTTGGTAAACGGAAACAGGGTTTCTGAGCCGACTCCGGACTCCTCCAGGGTCGTCACCATATCTTGTGGGAGAGAATCGCCATCTGGGGACGCCGACGATGTCGGTGTTGGACTAGAGATGGTTTCTTGTTGTGTGTTGGACAAGGGCGGATCTGATTGAGGGACACTGGAAACATAGAAATAAAATATGGGGAGAAAAGTTACCTTTGATTTTGTTTGTAAAGTTTATATATTTTTGAAAAAAACAAAGTGTAACTATATTAGAACAAAATATAAGTAGGTTTTAATCATGGCTGATAAGTATACAACGTTTAAAAATAAAGGCTAAAAACAGCAAATAAGTTGCCAAGAACAGAAAGTATGTCACGGGGAAGTCATGAGTCGTAAACATTAATAGACATGTGACAGTCGGGGCATTCCGAGTTGCGGCTGACACTAGATCGAGTGATACTATTAGAAGTTCTTCTCCCCGCAATCACTCGTACATCAAGCCGCGGGTCAAGTGGCCATTTTGGACCGCAGCACTGCCCTGCGTCAACGGAAATTAAGGGAGACACCGCTCGATCTAAGACAAGGGCGGTAATTAGCCCCTACCTGTCAGGTAGCAATGCTTCGGTGTGGCGTACATCGTCGTCCATCCCCCTGTCCCCTACCCCACTTAAGATACAAGAATGACGACCGTCGATCACTGGCGAAGTCACACTTGTGATGGTTGTTGTCATTGTCATTTTAGTGGCATGGAAGAATAACAGTAGAAACTACATGAATATTGCTCTCTTTTCACGTCACTCAGCAGTCATGGCCATGATAGGTAAACTTAGCGGCTTACACAATCAGGTTATTTTTTTAAATACTTATATGGACATTGTGATTTTAGCTCGACACATCCCACCTTTACGCGATATTTATCTTTTCAAGGTGTTATAAAATATATAATTTTAATATATTTTTTTAACGTTTAATTTTAAACAATTTTTTTTATATTCCACAAAAAGAATGTGTATGTATTTAAATTTTATATGTGTAATATCATTACAACTTAGTTCTTGTTAAACATTATTAGAATTGGTGTATGAATAGGCATTTTACTAAATCTTTAAATGATTCTCGTTACATTTAAGTTAAATAATTTTCGGCGAAATCTTTTAGAATTAATTATTTTCTTAAAATTTAATGAACATTTATTTTTACTGGTATAGTAGAGCTTTGGAGCCTAAAAATTATAAGTAAGATTTTCTTTAACATTTTTTTTAAAGTAGTGTTTTCGCATCATTAAATCATTCCGCCCATTTCCATAACACGTTCAAAAACCGCTTCCCAAATAATAATAAAACGCTTCCCTGGCCAGTGCCAACAGGTACGGTCTGAGTAACGTTGTTAGTGACACGCTGTCCTGCCAAGTTCCCAGCTTGCCACGTGTTACTGACCTGACAGAAGTCATTCACCACCGAGTTCGACTGACCGCTAGTAAGTTCATCGCTGTGCCAATGACATGACAGTCTGTGCTCCATTGTCATGAAAACAGCGTCGTTCCCCCCCCCCCGTTCCCTTCCTACTACCTAGTGAGACCTATTTATCTCAAGTTGCCTTTGTTCGTTCACAGTTTACTTTCAAAAAGACTGTAGGGGTAGTACAGCAGAATCGAATTTGCCTGTGCTTGTCGATTTGCTTTGAAATAGATAATACAAGTGGAATCAAAGCTTTATTTATAGTTTATGATTGACTTCTGTCATAGCCAGTGGCGTCGCTAGGGGGGTGAGGTAGGGGCCGGCCGCCTCGGGTGACACCATCAAGGGGGTGACACTATACTGTAAAATTTTTATATATTTCCGTTATTTGACACTGGAAAACTCGGAGGACTTATATGAGTAAAATCGTGAGGGGGGTGACACCATGAGTTACCGCCCCGGGTGACACGATGGACTATCGCCCTGGGAGACACCAACCCTAGTGAAGCCTCTGGTTATAGCGCTAATCACCCATACTAGTCCAAAATGCTCTGAGTTGCAAGAATTCATTAACACAAATTTAGCCTTCAAATTCATTCCGTTCCTGCAATTTAAAGATAAAATATTGGCTTGTTGTGTCAAATAAAGTTGTGGAGGATACTGAAAGGTAGGAAATTTGAGTATGTGAAAAAAAATATATTGTTGAAACCAATTCCAAACATAATGAAACCAGAAATGTTTTCGGGAATGTTCGCATAGCTTAAACGTCTCCTACAGTATGATTTTATATTGAACTTTCACCCACATTTCGTTTATCGTAGCTTCTCATTTCGTTTAGTCATAATATGTAGATCTATGCCTGTTAGAGGATGTTTTCAACATTTAAATTAAGAAATACGCAATTCGTGTTGGTGTGTTTTGTCAACGATAAGACAAATGAAACATCGTAAACTTCGACTTGATTATAATTAAAGGTAAAAATGATCTCTTTTTACAAACAAATGTAGTGTGCTTTTTGGTCTAATGTCCGTGCACTTTGAGTGCAATACACTAAAGCCTAATTTAAAACTATATCGTTTGGTTCACTTTAAAACAAATAAATACCACTCTGTAAAGTGTTCAGGAGTTTAAACGTGTCAAAAAGTGTGTTTTTTTAAAAATAAATTTCAAATGTTTTATTTTGAAAGTGTACAATGAAAGAAAGTCTGGCCATGCCCCCCCCCCCCCCCCCCCCGGCTGCGTCTCATCGATAACAGTGTTTCCCTCCACACCTGTTGAGCTCACGTGTCAGACACTTATCGCTTGAACAACAACACGCTGGACCTCGCACGAGTTAGTGTAACGTTCCATCAATGTCCGGCTGTCCACCCACTGCAACAAGAACCTCAAGCCATGGCAAAATGGGAAGCCGTGGTCCACAGTCCCTCCTCCCTCTGTTAACAGGAACAACTGAACAGGACATGAGTGGAGACAGAACCGTAGGGGCATTCAACATGTTATTGTGACACCCGGAAATAGGTCTCAAACGGATGAGTCAATGTACTCAACAAACAAGAAGGTGGTATAGCGAAAGCTTTCAACAAAGAAAAGGAAACGAGTAGACATCTCATGGATAATTTTTAATGGGTTTGCGAAAATTTAGGGCATTGAAAAAAAAAGTATCCTCTACCTGAAATGCATCGGAGATAGCGCGTTCGAAGACGAACTGACAGATGATGTGAAAGATAGGGTTTGACAGAAATGATGTGACATAGATAGCGTGACAGAATTGGTTTGTCAGAGTTGGTGTGACGAATGTTATGATAGACATGTGAAAGATATGATAGAAATGACGTGACAGGGATAAGTGAGTAAGGTTATGTGATAGGGATAAAGTGGCAGGCTGGGTGTTAAAGCGATAATTTGACAGGGTGAGTGTGACAGCGATAGTGTGACAGGGTGAATGTGAAAGCGATAATGTGACATGGTGAATGTAACAGATAACGTGACAGGGTGAATGTGACAGATAATGTGACAGGGTGTATGTGACAGAGGTAATTAGACAAAGGTAACGTGATAGGGTGATTGTGACAGATAATGTCACAGGATGAATGTGACAGAGGTAATGTGACAGAGATAACGTGATAGGGTGATGTTTTAGAGACTATGTGTCAGGAATAAAGAGACGGAGATCATGTGACTGAGGCTACGTTACGAGGTAATGAGAAAGAGATGATACAACGGCGATGATGAGTCGGGAGTATCGGGATAGCGTTGTAAACTTCATGAGATCAGAACACGTTCAACCTACTCACCTAATGATTTCAAGCAGGCCACTGAGCTTTTCTGCCACTTTGATTTCATCTCTCTCTATCGACGGCAAGTTCATGTACTCGTGGTACAAGGCCACGGCATTAGCGGTGTTGTCTAGATCGTCGCCTTGGGAAAAATGATAAAATGAATTTGTCTTTTAGGAATTTAATGCGGATTAATACAAAGAAAATTTGAAACAGAAATTAAATTTGACCAAAAAAAAAAAAAATTTAAGTCTTTGAATTCCGCTCATAGTTATAGTTTCAGAAGCTTTTTTAAAAAAAATTCTCTAAAGAAAAAAAAAACAGCGAAAAATAAAATAAAACTTTAAAAAAAAAAAAAATAAATAAATAGTTTTGAAAATCATTCACGCTAAATGGTTAAGTTATTTTAATAGTTGGTAATTTTTTTTTGCTTTATTATTTTATTTGTTTATTTTAAATTGCTAGCCTTCCTGTTTCACAGATGTTATCGGTACATTGTAATGATAATTCCGATTATTATGAGGCAACTTCAGGGCATTAAAAATTGTATTTGTTTTTTACAAGTTATTTATCATACCAATAAATGTATTCAGCTTTTTCTGTAAATTAAATATTTTATTTGTCATTGTTGATGACTTGGTTTATTTATGATATCTTTAATACCATGTAAAAGACTAAGTACGTATTAAGTTCTCATGTGGAAGAAAATGATAAGAGCAAAGATTCGGAACGCCTGCTAGTTTCTGAATTAAATAGTAAGACCGCGATGCTCTGTTTTATTACATTTACAACAGTTATTTTTTTTTCATAACGGAATACTCACCATTTAGAGCACTAGTTGCTCTGGTCAAGGGGTGTCCGAAAAATGCCCCGACGTCATCAGGCGGGCTGTCCCCCGAAGCCTTCTGCTTGGCCGTGGACAGGGGAGGGGAGCAGGACCCAGGGTTGTCGTCACACAGTCGCGTGCTGCTGGTGATGGCGTCCTCGTCTGTAGTGGAGGATGTTCTGATGTTGATGGTGGGGGGCACGATGTTAGAGGTCGACGTCGGCGATGTGTCCTCTTCCCTGCAAGGAAAAACAATGATTTTCTTGAGATGCATATTTATATTTGTTTTGGGTTAACATATTGTTTTGTAGCGATAGACAAAGGGTAAATACTTTCTTGCAGTTTTTATCAGAAGACTATGACACATGCAAGGGTATAGTTGCAAATTAACATAAGAATTACACAAGAGATTTTGCCAAAAAAAAAACGTCCAGGCAATATAATAGGTGAAACAAGGTGTCACAAGAAAGGGTGCGGGTGCTTTGCTCCTTTCAAATACCTTTTAGAAGTCCACTGTCTCTACGAGTACACAAAGAGAGAGCTATACAAGACCATAACAGTCACTCGTTATTAAAATGGGCCAATCATACTTTGGGTTTGTAGAGTTGAGGTTTTAAAGAGTACTCTGTCACGAATTTCTTACAGAATTGTTATACTTTGAGAAAAAAAACTTATAAATGAGGTTGCGAGGAATGTGGACTTAAAGGAAATATATTTACGTATTTCTAATGTATATATATGTGTAAACCTTCCTAATACTTCAAAAAGGTGTTTTGTTCAGTTCTTCTCCAAATTTCTCCAAACGAGATTTCTCGCTTTTGAATGCATACTCCTAGATACGAAACCAAAATGGCTTACTAAGACAACCTATTCAATACTCACCTTATTTTACACTGGTTTAGGGTTAGGGTTAGGCTTACTAAGACAATCTATGAAATACTCACCTTATTTTACACTGGTTTAGTTAAAATTATCCTCATTTTCGGTGCTGACAATATTTTAATACTTTTATCTATTTTAATCACTAGAGACTACAGGACGAAGGCTAATAGCGGTGAACATAACGGCAGACAACACAAGAAATCTCGATGTTCAACAAACTCACCACACCTCCTGATTCACGATCGGACTTAGCAGAGAGGGGGAGAGAATTCTGATTTAACACACAACAAGCTCACCTCTTCTCTCCTCATAAAGATAACACACCTTGATCATTACTGTGATGATCCATGATGCATCACGCCACAAAGCGGGAATTCGGGGACACCCAACAATAACACGAACAAAAACAATAACAAAACAACCAGCACATGTTGGTTTTGGTAACAAACATTCCACCCGATGTAGGCTTTTTGATCCAGCAGATCTGCTCAGAGAACAAACCATGGCATTCCCAAACGTAGGCCAGTTTTGTTATTTTATTATTTTTAGTATTAATTGAAACAATATCTTGAAAAGAGTTCGTGGAGCATATAAGGGAGTTGGGGCTCCATATATTTGAAGGTGTTTCAGAGGCGGGGCGGAGGACTCGGTGAAAACATACTCCATATTGAAATATTATACTCCATATTGAAATATAAGTTCGCAAAATTTAAAAAAAAAAAAAAAAGAAATATTATGAACAAGATAATGACAAAATCAGTATGTTTATATTAATGTAACGGATACGGGTCCAGTGGCCTTTTATAAGCCCTTGTAATTTTTTTTTTTTGACGTTTCCCTGATCGGCTGAAAATTTAGTACTTTTCGGAGGCCCAACCAATTTTTTGTTGGCGCCAAAACGTGCAGTCTCCAGACTGTATTTCTCCATTGCCAAACCAATCTGCTTTTTTTTTCTTTTCTTCTTCCCGAGGACGGCAAGAGGGCGTTGTATATGGTGGCGCGAGGGTGGAGCCCTCTGGCATCAATTTGTTCTGTCGCAGCCACCATTGTATCACGAGGCTTCGGGACGCCTTTCTGAGTGGCTTTCTGAGTGGCTTTCTGGGTGGCTTTCTGGGTGGCTTTCTGAGTGGCTTTCTGGGTGGCTTTCTGGGTGGCTTTCTGGGTGGCTTTCTGAGTGGCTTTCTGAGTGGCTTTCTGAGTGGTATTGTCTTTAAGAGCTGACCAACGACCAATGCTTATATAGAAATATTAGTATAAATATATATCTATATACCCAAAACAAAGTCTTGCGGGAGTGTGGGTTCATCTGTTGGACATAACCTAAATTTTTTCACGTGACCAGAACAAATCACCATCATTGACAGGCTGTATTCACCCCTGCACCCCAAGATACACTCCCTCTTTACGCCACCCCAAGATACACTCCCTCATTACGGCACCCCAAGATACACTCCCTCTTTACGGCACCCCAAGATACATTCCCTCTTTACGGCACCCCAAGATACACTCCCTCTTTACGCCACCCCAAGATACACTCCCTCTTTACGCCCCCGCTTCTTAACCCCCTTATTTTTTCTCATAATTCCCTTATAACAAGTTATGTGCTTGCCGCGCATCGAGTCCAGCCGTCACTTACGACGACCCAGCATGCGATCAGTGCACGACTACGTCACCGAGCGTGGGTTGAGCATGGTAGATACGATCATGACGCCATGGCCATTCTACGTGGCCAACCTCAATTTTATTGGCTCTGTTCTGTGACGCGTCTTCGGCAATCCGTCAAGCACTGATTCTCAGGGGTCACCGTGTTCTGTCGGCTCTGCTTTGAATACGCGGGCATTTTTTAAAATTTATCGGTAGCGTGCCTTTTGGCATATCAAAAGCCGTGCGTTCAAAATAAAGCTATCGAGAATGTAAGGGCCCAGGTGGGAAGTGAAGATACAGCAGTGAACATTTTTAAGAGCAATCTATATTCTTTTAAGACGTGAATTTGAAAGATCTTTAGTTGAATATCAGGCCCGAATGTGAACCAAGTCTACACAAAATATGGCTCTAACTAAACGCCTGGTTAGCACCGGACTGGCCGATTTCACAATATTGATTTATTCATTTGACCGAATACCATGTAATATGTTTATTCAGCACTCGGTGCACTAAGTGGTTTGTGATCCTATCTTAACTCGGAAATATATCCGTTTCCTCAGGTATGGGAATGTCAATGATCTAGACTTCAGTGGGCAGACTATCACTTCAGCCCCTTTCGATCAAACTGGCCACACACCCTACCAACAAACACTATAGTCAAACACACCCTTTATTGCCACACGCCCTCAGAAGTGGTTAGCCTCTACGCGGCCTGGGGGATGAGTAAGGAAGCAGAAGTGGCTGCGACCTGAAACTAATAACCACGGCGCCATCGCCAAACACAAGCACCGGCTCCTATCGTAATAACGTTAGGACGGGCTAGACCTCACCGCGAGGTCCGGTGCGGGGTACAGGAGCAGGCCTATACCCAACATTGCCCGGCTAGGAATGCCGAAGACCGGAAGACTCTCTGGGCAAGGGGCGAAACGCATACGAATCGCCCTCAATGAGTTGAAGATTTCTGCCTACTCCCTCTCTTAAATAATGGTTCTATTTTCGAAAAAAGCAGGTCTTGGAATGGACCTTGTAAACCCCCAAGCTCCGGCTAATGGTGGTATGCTGGCTGGGGAAGATACCACCCCTCTGGGCGTGGTGACGCACGACAGGCCATGTCCCATCGGTCAACCGGCGACTGACCGTATTGGTAAGGGCGCGAAGGGCCGTCCAGAACAAGCCCTGGTAGTTTTGCAATTGAATGTCTGTGGTATTAGGCAAAAGGCGCACGAAGTAACTAAATTACTCCACGAAAGGAATGTGGACGTAGCTTTATTCCAAGAAACGCTTCTAAAGGGTAAGCCGTTTCACATAACTGGTTACTCGCTATACCATTGCAAGTGCGACCGGCAATGCCGGGGCCTTACCACAGCGGTCCGGAATGATGTGACGGTGGAAATGCTGGAAGCCAAGTGCTACAGCAACACAGATACCCTAACTGTAAGGGTATTCAAAGGCGACGTTGGCTTTACGGTAACTAATGTCTATAATACGCCCAGGAACCCAATGACGCTTCCAATTGGGGAAGACGTCACACTAAGTCGTACGATAATAGCAGGAGACTTCAATGCACAGTCTCCTGACTGGGGCTATACCGAGCGGAATGCGTCAGGCCGATACATTGAGGATGTCTGTATTGGTACGAACCTGATCAGATTGCAAAACGAACACAGCGAACCGACGCTGCTGCACACGGGACACAGCACGGAGTCCCGCCCAGATCTAACGCTAATCTCAGCGGACCTAGAGTCCAGGCATAGACTGGAAGTACTAAAAGAGGTTGGAAGCGACCACCTCCCAATACTGATTGAGTTTGTACTTGGTACGGATAAACCTCGATTTGATAGAAGGCACTGGCAGTTCCGCAAGGCCAACTGGCGGAGATACGAGACCGAGAGCGAGACCAAGCTCGCTCTGCTGGACGTTGCAGGAGGCAACGTGGATGAAACCTACGAGAAGTTTATTGACACAATCCTCGGGATTGCGAGACAGACGATCCCGAGGACAAACGGGAAACAGAAATTCAGGCCCTACTGGGACAGGAGCCTGAACGATTTGGTAAAACGAAGAGCGAAAGCACGGAAAAAAGCTGCCAAGCTGAAGACGCCCGAAGCTCGTAGGGCGTACAACAGATTGACGGCCGAAGTCCGTGCTGCTGTCGAAAAGGCGAAGAAGGCCAAATGGGTCAATACGTGCGAAAAACTCGACCTAGCAGATGGTAGAAAAGTTTGGCGGCTAATCGATGCATTATCTGGTGCGGGCAAAGCTAAAAATCCCAACCCTTTGACGACGACAAAGGGCCAACGAGCAAGTGAAACAAAGCGCGCACGGGCGCTGAACAAACACTTTGCACAGGTGAATAAAAAAGGCGCCAGATCTGACTTTAGCCAAACTATCGACCAAATGCGAAAGGAGGGCACCAGGAGACAAAGCAGGGGCCCCCAAATCGAGGTTTTCGAAGCACCTTTCACGTTGACAGAGTTGCAAACCGCACTCAACAAATGCGAAACTGGTAAAGCACCAGGGCCAGACAAGGTTCACAATGAAATGCTCAAGCATCTGGGCACGACAGGCCGAATAAAACTATTGAGTTTTATCAATCGAACCTGGACTACAGGCACACTGCCGAAGCTGTGGAAAAAGGCCATAATTACCCCAATACGTAAGGAAGGGAAGCCCGGCGAACACCCGTCCAGCTACCGGCCCATTTCCCTCACGTCGTGTGTGGGAAAGGTAGCAGAACGGTTAGTGAACGCACGGCTTTATTGGTACCTCGAGAAAACCAAAAGCATTCCGAAGGCTCAGGGTGGGTTCCGCAAGGGACGCAACCCGATGGACCAAGCACTACGCTTAATTCAGACCATGACAAACGAACTCCAGATGAAGAACCACACAGTTGCGGTGTTCTTCGATCTAAAGCAAGCATACGATAAGGTGTGGCGTGGAGGGCTCCTATACAAATTACAGCAGTTAGGTGTCACTGCTAAAATGTACGGCTGGGT
>MUZC01000480.1:150340-166615 GCA_002072015.1 Radix auricularia
TGGTGTCACCCTTGGCGGCCCGCCCCCACCGCAGTCCCCTAGTGACGCCACTTATTTGATCTATCATCTATGCAGACAATATCATATAAACATTTGCAGAAAACCTTTACTGTGTATAATTATTAGAGTTAGTAAGGGTTGTGGGAGAGTTACCAAGAGCAGACGTATTTACTTTTGTTTTATAATTAGTATAACATTTAAAAAAATAACAATAAAATTATTAGAAATCCCTTTCATCAGACAATGACATTATGGACGGAATGCGAGTTCATACTAAAAGAATAAATTTCTCTATCTGTGTTAACATACCGCCCCAGTGACACTCTGATGATGTTTTCTTCACATAAAGTTTTTTAAAAAATAAATGTTAAGCAAACAGTTTTCACCTTTGTCATTGAAAGAAAGTCATGTAATAATTTGTTCTTCTTTGGTTTTTTTAAAAAATAATAATTAATTAGAAACGGGGCGGCCAATGGCATAGTAGGTCGGTCTGTTCTTTTTTAAGTGCACACAGTAAATCTAACATTTTTAAAAATAATATACTGTTCGCTGTTGTTTTGAAAGGGGCAACACAAAGTAACTGCAAATATTTTGGGCGCTTCTGTGAATTACTGCCACTGAATGTAAAGTTTATTGCATGAAAACTAAAGAACAATAAGTATAAAAATAAATCTATCAAAACATAAAATATAAGAAATAATGATATTTCCAAGGCGTCCACAGATTTTGAACAGGTGAATGCAATTTAATTAAAAAATACAATTAATAATGTGACTTAATGAACTGAATCCGATAAGACTTTAATGACAAATATCTGTATTGAGGGAGTTGTCTCCTTTAAATTTTCTCACGTTATTTTCTCATTCCTCCCTTTCATTGGTTGCCACTCTTGGGGTAATGTTCCTTCTAAGGTTCGTTGGCCCACGTGCAAAATACAAATCCGCTAAGTTAAGTTGTACAGCAACTATTTTAGTGTATGCGTTTACATACCACAAACTTTTATGTTATTAAAATTCACTTCGCGGGAAATCTAAACTGCTCTGCGGCGTCGGTGAGATGGCTGCGTGGCAGAGCAGCCGCGCAGCTTAAACGGAACATTGGTCGCAACCAGAAATAGAAATCATTTTAGATTTGTTACACCTGCAATTGTTGTCCCCTTTATCTATTATTCCCATAACCTCTCTTTTTTTTCTCTTCAAAATGTCTTACTGCGCAAACTCTAACCAATGGGCGCGTCCACGGCCAATTTATTATTCTTTAAGTAATCTTCTTGGCCTATGTTATTATTTTAGTTGTTTAATTTAATCCAACAAAACAAATTCTTGAATTGAAATTTATATAAACTAAACTGACACTTTATGTGTTTGGTGAAAGCAGTCGAACGACCCATGTAATCAAATGAAGTGTAATGACTGGGTTTTCGTCGGAGAGTTTAGAAGCATATAATAGCTGGTATTTGTTTAGAGAGATTAGTGACAGGTATCTATGTAATTCCGTATTTGTTTAGAGAGATTAGTGACATGGATCTATGTAATTCCGTATTTGTTTAGAGATTAGTGACAGGTATCTATATAATTCCGTATCAACAAAGCTGTAATCGGATGTTTGCTCTCGTATGTCGTCCGGGAAAAATAAATCTGCAGATTACGTTATGTGACAAGGTTACGTTATGTGACAAGGTTACGTTATGTGACAAGGTTACGGTCAGTCCAAGTGGAAGACGTTCCCTTATGTCAGACATTATAATTTAAAAAAAATTAACGAACACTTCTTGAAGAAAAGAAACCAAGTTTTACGTCATTACTGGGTGAATGAATTTATACAGATACCAAATTTGGTACATTACACTTACACCTCTATGGCTCGTATTAATATACCAAATTTGGTACATTACACTTACACCTCTATGGCTCGTATTGATATACCAAATTTGGTACATTACACTTACACCTCTATGGCTCGTATTAATATACCAAATTTGGTACATTACACTTACACCTCTATGGCTCGTATTAATATACCAAATTTGGTACATTACACTTACACCTCTATTTCTCGTATTAAAATACCAAATTTGGTACATTACACTTACACCTCTATGGCTCGTATTGAGATACCATATGGAGTTAATATCATCAAACTACATCTAAATTTCATCTTTTCGTGGTCTCCTTTATTTTTTAGCCTATTATATTGGGACACGTATTGAAGTTTTACCCTAATTATTGGCCATAATATGAATGCAATACCCGACATTTTATTCGTTAGATGCGGGAATGATCTCAAATAAACTATTTAAACATAAATGAAATATAGATATTAAGTGGTACGAGGTTGATACCCCAACAGAGAACCAGATTTTACGAGCAAACATGCTCATATCGAGGAAAGGGGTTCATACGGTAAGTTATGATATCTAACAAATAGGATCATATCAGCAGAGGGATTCGACAAAAAAAAAAAAAAAAGACAACAACAACAAAAAAATCACCTTATGCACCAGTATTATACTAAGGTACGTGACCCCCTTGAGGTATGGGAACATATCGGTAAACAGAATCAACTCGAATGAGATCCCGTTTTGCAATGGTTTCATGTTATTCAAGAAAAGTATGTATGGGGAGTCCGCCAGCAGAACCGAGCAAGTCAGTTATTGCGGGAAAATAAGTTAAGCCATTTTATGGTTTAAATGATACAACTTTACAGTATTCTTTTGGTTTGGTCATTTAAAACATACAAATTAAGTCACTCGAACATAAAAGTCTCCTTCTCATAACTCTAAAAAGTGACTTAGTAGGTTTTGCTAAGTGGATTCCTTATATACTCATGTATATGGTCCTCTATTTGATGTTGTCTCTAGACTTCAAGAGTTTTATGACTAATCCATTTCAAGCAAATAAAATTATATCAATTAGTATCTTTGGTCAACTCCTAGCGAAATAAGGAGATTGATATTAAGAGTTGTTCGCAATGCTGACAAAAGCTGAGAAAGTATCAGAGAAAGGCAACCTCATGTTAAAAAAAAATAAAAAAAATATGCACACATTTTATATGCTGACAGCGGGATAAAAATTTGATACGTATTGGATAAATTTATTGGATATATTAAATATATATATATATATATATAAGAATGATATAAAAGATCGAATTTTCCAAGTACAGAAATGTATTAGACAACAAAGGGACATTTTACCCACGGAGGCATGGAAAGCCCGAATGAAAGGAAAAGTAATAGAACGAAAAGTAATGGATATAAAATAAACATAAACGAGATTTAACAAAACAAAAATTAGCTACAAACAGAATGAGCCCTATATCAAAAGAGCTATAGGCATATAATAGTTATGGAGATAAAAACAATTGCAAAAGAATTGAAACAAATAAAATTTCTGAGACTGGACAGAAATGGAATGAGAAGGAAGCAGAGAGGACAAAGAGGTCTTATGTTTACTGTATGAGGACAAAGAGGTCTTATGTTTACTGTATGAGGACAAAGAGGTCTTATGTTTACTGTATGAGGACAAAGAGGTCTCATGTTTACTGTATTCATATTTACCACAAAAAGTTGTAAGTGTCCAGTATGTCGAAGTGGCTGTCGCTGGTCCGCTCGGGGTCAAAGTTCATGCACGCCGCGTCCAGCACCGACTGTCCGCCGTCCGTGACGTCATAGGGCGAGGGCAGACAGCCGCGCATGGCCAGGGCGTGGTCAAACGGCATGTAGGCCTCGGGCGACGATGAGCCGGAATAGTCCCATTCAGAGCTGTGGTGCCGCCCCTGCTGTATGATCAGGAAGTTGTCGCACGAGAGCGGCGGCTCCTCCTCGACTTTGATCGTGCTGACCTCCGGTTTTTCAAAAACAGAGTCGGCGCCGGTTGAGCGGAGCCGGTGGGATTTCATCGGTGTGAGTATAGTTCACCCAGGCGCCTCAAGAAATGTTTTATGTTGCTATGGTAGTTGACTTAAAATATGTGCGTGTTGGGCAAACACATGGTATTGCGAGTTTATCACATTCATAGTGATATTCAATCACACGTTTACACTAGGGGTAGATAGTTTAACACACATGCGTTTTGATGGAAGTTCAAGCGCTTTGTTTGGCGGAATGTTGGCACAGTTTGTTTTCTCTACGTGGGGTGAAATTAAAATCCTTTTCACACAGGTAAAGCATAAAAATGCTTCAATGGAAATATTTAAGCGCACTTTGTATTTTTATTTTTTTTATTTGAGCACACCGACCTGTCTATGAATCATAACTGGATATTATACATTCACATTACTACGTTTTTTTTAAGAATTACAAAAATTCATTTTCATGAACTCATTTTCAATTTCGTATAATTCTACATTTAGGATAATGAGTTTATTTAAATTCAACGGTTGTATCCCTTACATAAAAACATAAATAAGTCAAAGAAAATTGATCAAGCTCATTAACTAACGTACCAGATTTACTTTCTATACTGATGTGTTTTCAATGAGTGTCGTAGATTAGCTATTTTTTCAGACGAAACTATGAAGGAAAAGAGTGCAGAAAAGATTTATTTCAGAATAGAGAGTTGAGCATTCTGGAGAGAGAGAGAGAGAGAGAGAGAGAGAGAGAGAGAAACAACATGAACGATTAACTCGCCCTTCTTAAAACCACGAAAACAACTACAAGCCATTAATTTATCAATATTAAACAGATTGAATTCTTCCGTGAGAATTAAACACTACCATGTTAATAAATAAACTTCACTCACACATAACATGGTATCTCTTTATCAAAACTTTCGCTTTGGTTTTATATAAATATATATATTAACTTGTCATTAAAAAAATATTCACACACATTTTTAAGCTCCACACACAACAAGAAAAACACCTGCAAGTAATTGAGTGAATATACATTTTAGATCAAGCCTAAGGCAGGGAACTATTCACTTTGATTTTACACCAGGAAATAGTAAAACCCATGAGATTAAATCATACAATCTTCAAATCCAAAGTGTGCAGATGCAAAAGGTAAATACATTTTTTTTTTTTAAAATCCGGTCTTTAAATAATACACTTAAGAAACGTACGTGAAGAATACAATATATATCTTAGTGTGTTAAGTAATTGTATATGAGGACAAAGTTCTATATCGACCCCAGGTTGGCAGAGAATGACATACTTCAGTAAAATATACTAGAATAATATTTTGCTTTATTATTTAAAATGACATTGTCCTCGCTGAAACCCTACATTTCTTACATATCTTCATGAAAAAATTTAAAAGAAAACATATTTTAAAAAATGTTATTTTAACAATCAAGTAAAACAGTAAATTCTTTGATTGGAAAAAAACAACTAATTCAATGCGGTAAAAAAATTGTAAAAATTTATCAAACTGTTCAGTTCAAAGTGTTTTCAACATCCGTGTGTATGAAAGTCACCACCGCAATGTCATAGCGCTTACTATATATGACCGCCACCGCAGTGTCATAGCGCTTACTATATATGACCGCCACCGCAGTGTCATAGCGCTTACTATATATGACGTACTGCCGAACGAAATAATTTGAAGGATATCGGGTTTTGCGTCACGTCACCAAGTTTTTGGTCGCTGCCCGTAAGGCATATCGTATCGTATGTCTCAACTGCTGTCTATAAAAGGTGGGGGTGGGGGTGGGGGGAAGCATGCGTGGGTAGTCTGACAATAGAATCTAACCTCTTAACACCCACGCTGCATGTCAGGAGCAGGTAGAAACGTTATTTCTGCCAATTATGTACGACGCAAGGTACGCTTTGCTGTTTAATAAACTTGCATTCAGTTGTATCAGAACTGAGTTGGAGCGAAATAATACATTGAAATGAATAAAGGGAGGCCTTGTACCCAAATAATTGAATACGTGTGAATTGGATGACCCGCTACCCTGGAATAATTGGCAGAGATTTTTTAGACTTATAAATCATGCATTTGCATATTACCTACATAGCATTTCGTGGCCTTACGTCATAAGTTACGTAGATTTAAGCATTGAATTGATAACCGATGGAGGCGGGGGGGGGGGAGGCTAAACCTGGGTGTCATTTCAAGGAGTTTGCGATGATGTCCCTAATGAAAAGATTGACGGTAAAACGGTTTGGGGTGGTGGGGTGGGGGTGGTAGGATATCTTGTTACCTTGTAATTCTCACGTATACATGCTGAGACTGCAATTGAAAAGAAGAATCATTCTAAACTGTGGCAAGTAAATAAATGAATGAAAACTTTTGTAATTTACGTTGGCTGTATAGAAGTTAATTTTAAACCCACTCTTCCAAAAATGTTCCTAGAACATTAAAAGAAATGAGGTAGCCATTTTTAAACAGTTTACTCTTAATTTCTATAAGCAACAAATTACTCTAAATTAAACTATATGGGAAAAGTAAAATATAACCAAAGGAACTTAATACAACCCTCAGATAGACGTAAAGATAAAAACACCTTTCTTATTCCATATACAAGAACAAACACATACAAGTTTTCTTTCTTTCCGTCCGGTATTCGGACGATGAATGGGTTGCCTGAAGAAACCAGGAAAGCCAGCACTTTATCATCATTTAAAACTTTAGTAAGAATACAGGACTAAACACAAACCATAAAAATACGTAGGGAGCAATAATCTTCTGTACAGAAGGAGCTTCTGTAACATATAAGATAAGAAGATAAGGAACTAGTTAAAAATGAACGTTTATTGGAACAGTTAGTGGAAGAAACATGCACGGTTCTTTGAAAAGTTCATACACAGCCGATAAACTAAATACTGACTAATATTTTAACAGCTCACCCACAGCAATAGGAAGAAATATGAACATGCTTAGGAATATTTCATGCACAGTTATTTAAAGAAATTAATATTTTTGGAATGGTTTACCCACAGCAGAAGACAAATTATAAACATAGAATTTGAGAAATGAAACCACGGCTTCTGAAAAACATCCCGAACCTAGTCAGATAAAAAAAATATTCTTCAACTTAAAACACTATAAAATGACAATTACAGCAGGTGTAAAAAACAACAACAACAACCTCCTTTGAAGTTGTAATTCCTGCAGTTGTAGTGAAAAAATCCCACTTGATAAGCATATTTATATAACTAGTTTTCTTTTTAAAAAAAATCCCTGCTCATTTCAAACTCCAGAGTTCTGTTTGGGACAGGAGGCCGTTCGCCGTACACAAAACATGAGAATATTGATTCCTGTTAACAAAGGGATAGCACCTAGCCTCTCATTGATACAAAAATGTTTCTTGAACTGGGGCAAGAGGGAACACGCACTCATAGTTCAATCACTTGTCAAGTGGTCCGTATAGGGGGGTGGGGGAAACACACACACACAAGAAAACAACCAAAGTATCCATATGTCCAACGGCAACATAAAATATCTAGTATCCCCCTCGGCAAGTTAAGACTTTACCGGACAAACGGAACAATAAAAGAACAGTGAGGCGAGACCGAATCCATGTACGGCAAAGGGCATTGTCTGGACGCCGCTTCTACACTGACAAATGGTTTCAACCAAAGGGCGCTTTATAAGGTGTAGTTACTTAGAAAACAGATATCAACAGTTGCCAGATCTAGTTCAGAAGTTGCATTGTGTAAAATGGAGACTTAAATTATGTTCTTAAAAAATGAGTCTTGGAAAAATATAGTTAAAAATCTTACTTGAAAAAAAAAATTATAAACTGATTTTTTTGTCGTTGGTTTTGTTTATTTATTTTTTGTTTAAATTGTGCTCTCACATCAGTTGTCCATGTCATTCTTATTTATCTATAGCAATTCGAATGTGCATTCAATTCAGAAAATCTTTCTATCTGAACAATATGCAATTAACTAAAGTTACAATAAAATTAGATATAGTGATTGATTAATGGATATGTGATTTGAATATATGGCCATTATTCAATTTTACAAAATCCTGTCAGAAAATTATGCAAGTGAGTCGACAGGGGTTGACGACTATTCTAGTTGAGCAGACTTTCACCTTCATACGAATAAGTTTGATAAAAATAGAACTTATCTCTTAATTATGTCTGTTTCTATCTGACCAATCAGAACCAATTTATGTTAGAACGAAAGCTTGACATGAAGTGATTGAGATTTACGAAACTAAATTTAGCTGAGTCGACTTATTAGACGATGTTTATTGACAGTTTAGCTGAGTCGACTTATTAGACTATTTTTATTGACAGTTTAGCTGAGTCGACTTATTAGACGATGTTTATTGACAGTTTAGCTGAGTCGACTTATTAGACTATTTTTATTGTTAGTTTAGCTGAGTCGACTTATTAGACGATGTTTATTGACAGTTTAGCTGAGTCGACTTATTAGACTATTTTTATTGACAGTTTAGCTGAGTCGACTTATTAGACTATGTTTATTGACAGTTTAGCTGAGTCGACTTATTAGACTATTTTTATTGACAGTTTAGCTGAGTCGACTTATAAGACTATGTTTATTGACAGTTTAGCTGAGTCGACTTATTAGACTATGTTTATTGACAGTTTAGCTGAGTCGACTTATTAGACTATGTTTATTGACAGTTTAGCTGAGTCGACTTATTAGACTATTTTTATTGACAGTTTGCCGGGAGTTAATAGACCGTAGCCGAGGCTCTAAAAGAAGAAGAAAAAATCAAACCGGATCACTCTTTTAAGTCAGAAAGAGGTCACTGTAGTATACTATCAGGGGGGGGGGGGTTAAACCAACTGGTAGTTTTGAATCCTGTAATTTCTTTGACATTCAAAAAAACTAGTTATTCGTGACTATAAGGGATAACCTGTGATAAAACTTGTGCACATTTTTTTAAATAAAAAAAAAATGTTTTGTTTTTTAAATAAAAAAATTGTTTTGTTTTTTAAAGGTGGGTAGTGATATAAATTAAATCTATGTGCAATATATTTTTTAACTTACAAAAGTAATAAATTTTTTGAAATTTTATTATTAATTAAAGCTGATAAAACATATTGGTGACGCTCATAAAAGAAGCGCACAAACGCACAAACGCATTTATTTTATAGTATGCATTATCAATTTTTTTAACTTGGAAATGAGTTATGATAAATCCCAGGTTTAAATCTGGGCGGAAAAACCACGTACCTATCGCAACCAACAGCAACGCACATGCACCACACGTAGTTACAGCAACACCATGTATCGCGATGCAGCGGCAGCTGACGATGGTGATGTCGTCACGCCTGTAGATGTCACCGACGACATTATTTCGCCTTGCATCTTATAGGACCGCATCGCAACATCTCTACAGCCACAACTAAAACTATTTCCAACTTTATTTTCCAACAACCCATTTCAGAAACAAAGAAGTAACAACAATCCACCGAAAAAATTATGAGAATAGCTGCAGACAAATCACAGGACGCCTGGCCGTTGTGAATCCAAGACTACGCCAACTCAAGTGTGGCCCCGTTTTCCCTTGCGTTTTCAAAAAAATTTTCATTACCATAACTGCCCGCCTCTACCCCCCCCCCACCTCAAACTCCCCCACCGACCAAACACTTATTTTAAACATAGGTAAACGCCGTCTGATGACGATGTATCTTGTAAATGAAAATTAACTTTGTCGCGGGAAAGCTACCGTAAAAGGAGGTGTCGTCTGCGGCGGACAGAGCCCGGAGCTGGTGAAATATCGTCGTCGCGCCCCGTTCAAGGTCGTTCAAACGCGTTGCCTATGACAACCATACTATTATGATTGCTAATTATTAATTCATTTTGTTCCGGTTGAAAAAATTCTAATTTGAAAACATCCCGAAATAATTTGTTTCTTTAGAAGTCTGCTGCATTTTAAACTTCGAGAAAACATTTCGTTTCACTGCTATTTAAAATGTTGGAGCGGTTAAGGGGTTGGGGGGAAAGACACATCAGCCTGCAGCTAACAACGAAATCCCATCTGCCATTAATTTCCGTTACTGTCATCCCGCGCTGCAGGTCCGGCCAATGAATTTCACGGCCGCGTCATCGAATCAGCACGAGACTGTGACGTAGCGTGATGACGCCTAGGGGCCATAGGAAAAGTTGGGGCAGGAGGGGGAAGCAATGAAAAGTTTTAACTGATGAAATTTTATTTGTCCTATTTTTTAAAGTTATCACGTGAGTGTAAAAAAAAAAAACCAGCAATGAAATCATAAAGCTATTTTGAAGAATTTTAGTGGGTTTTTTAAGGCTGACCTAAAAATTGTAGCTAAAATATAATTTTTATTAGGGCTTTTATGGATTAGTTTAAATTTAATCGTTAGCTTAAAAAAAAATACCGGTGTTTTATTAAGTTATTTCCCCTGTCTTAAATACATAAACTACAATATTGTGAACTAAACTTTGTTGTTTTAAATACATAAACTACAATATTGTGAACTAAACTTTGTTGTTTTTTTAAAGCAACAAACAAAAATAAAATCGAAGTTATGCCTACGATGGAAACAAACTGCATATTAACAATGGAAAATGTTGCTCTCATTTCTCAAGTGTTAATGCAATACATGTTACATAAAAGTCTAATGAAATGCAAAAAAAAGTTATATTTGAAAACTTATTACAATTACAGCTACTATTTTTTAAAAATATTTTTTTAAAAAAAAAAAAGAACCAGGATCTGTAATTAACATATTACAGGTTTTAGATAAACTTTATATTCAGCTATATATTTTTTCTAAAAAATCAGTAAAAAAATTTAAAACATGGTTAACATAAGTTAAATAGCGCTTTAAAGTTGAGGCACTTGGATGAAAATTTCAAATTAATTTTAAAAATATATAAGTAATACAGCTGTATAAAAATTGTTGATGATTACCAGGAACATAAAGATCATCTTTTTATCCCAAGTGGTTCAAAAGTTATGAATTCGTTTCTAAGACCTCATAATAACTTTTTTCACTGTGTTGTTTTCCTTCACATTTTGTACCCTTTTAAGGCATTTTTTAAAAATGCCCATAACTTAAGTATTTCATTTTTAAAAATATAATTTTGTTAGGAGATATATTTAAATATTAGTAGTTCAAAATAGTGTCAATGAATTTAAATTTTGTTATTGTTAATTAAGTAAAATCAATTTTCATTTTTGTATCATTTTCCTTATAAAACAGCTTATTCTAAAGCTTAAACTTTGAAAATCTATTTTTAAAATTTAAGTGGAGAAGTATGTACGTAAAAAAACAAAAAACTATTATTAATTATTAATAATTAATTATTTTTTAATAAATCAAACAAGAAAAATTAAAACATTTCTTTAATTTTAATCGCTATTTTATCGATAAAATATTTTACCGATTAATCGAGAAATTTATCGTTTATTTCCGCAGACCTACTTTTTATATAAAGTGACGAGCATCGGTTATTATCAAGAATCTCTATTATGGCTTTTTATTTTTATTATCTATTTAGAAACTAGAATTTTACTACGACCGTGTGACATTTAACCTAAAGAAATTTATAAATTTAGGACAGCGGTTTTATTTTTATATGAATTTGTATTATATTTTTATTTGTGGTGGGGTGGACGAAGATTGTTTTATTAATGTGCGCTGCTTTCTTTTCCCCCTTTCTTTGGACTATCTTTGAGCCATTCTGCGGCGTATGCTACGCCGCCGGTTGGATCTAGTTGCTAACATTCTGTGACACAATATGACAGCAGCCATAAAATATGGTTGTACTGTTAGTAAAAATTGCATGTAACGCAAATACTTGGATTTTGATCCTGAGCTATTTTAATATTAGCATTAGTCACGCTAATCATCTACTTGTATATTGTAGCATTTTTACACATATAACTATTCAACCAAACTAACTAATTTTAATTTCTAGCAAAACATTGATAAAAGTCTAATGCTGTGATTTATTAGCACCCATATTAATGGAAATGTATGAGAATTTTTGCTTTTTAAAAAAAAATTTTTTTGCTGCTCCACGAGGCCAAAGTGAATTATACAGTCAGTAGTAACGATGCTAAGGGCAAGGAATGCGTCTATTTCTGTGTGTGAGATACAGGGGGCGCTTATCGCAACTGAGTAAACTCTCAAATTAATCGTCCAAGACTTCTGAATGTTTGGTCTGATGGTGTACCACTCTCTACCCGACGACCTATATTCAAACATTCATGGACGAGTCTATTTCTGAACACAAAATGTCAACAAACATCGCCTCGAAAGTCATGATCTCCGGTCACTTGACTTCAAACCAGGGTTTAGGAGACGGAGTCCATTTATAAGAGAATGAATGTAACCATTTGATTACCTCCCTTACAATAGAGCTTGGCTTAGCGGATGTAAGGAAATAGCTGAGGGTTTTTGACATTAATGAAAAATTCGATACTCCATTTCATCACACGTTAGTAATTTTTAGCTTTAATTAACATCCCCCCCCCTTTACACACACACACACACAAACATTTTTCTCAAGAACAACAATTCACTAATGTTCCCTCTAAGGTTCAATGGGCCGTGTGCAAAGTAAAAAAAAATAAATAACTCATGTGCAAAGCTGCACAGCATCCATTTTTTGAGAAATATTTTACAAAATTTGCTGCGCGGTAATTCTAAACTGCTGCGAGGCGTCGGTCGGATACCTGCGTGGTCGCGCAGCTTAAAGGGGACATTGGATTACATTGTCGTTAAAGGTAAGGAACGAAATGTTAAAAACACATTAGCATCTTTTTGATCTATATCTAAAATCTCTGCAATAATAATAATAAAGCTATCACACACATGCATATAAAGAAAGTGTAGATTAAATTCGGAATAGCCCTACAACAAATAAAAAAAACTTTAAAATAAATTATACTTAAAGACCTAAATCAATCAAAAATAACCTTTTAACCCAAATCAATTTTCAAAATATCCTGACCAGCTGTTATAACCAAATGCCAGGAAACCACAAGAACCTAACAAATAACTAGATAAAAAAATTATTTTAAAAGCTCTGACAGATTTTGAGTCCTACACGTTTTAAACATTCTTGTCACTACCACTCCGTCATAAATCAGACCAGGAGTACGCCACAAGACACCCCCCCCCCAACGGAGCAACATAAAATTATAATTTAAGTCAAGACCTTCGTGGTATCAGTACCACAATGGTAATTGATAGGAGGCGCTCGGAATAAATTAACTGACGTCCTTTCAGCTCACCTACCCATGATCGCCCCCACCTGCAACTCATAACTGGCACAATTTGATGCCATACTGTACGAGACTGTTATGTTTACATTACACTAAAAATAGGGGGTTCATTAGATTTTGAAGGGTTTGTTGTTTTTGCTTCTGTTGTTTTGAAATTAAAAAGGTCAATCGCCATTAATTTTCAAACAATAAAATCCAAGTCTTAAATGTAGGATTTGCTGTAAAAAAAATATATTCTTATTTATATTTCAAACATTTAAATTATTTATTCTTTCTTTTAACTCGTGGATTAAACCTAAACTTAATAGGAGAACCTGCGCACCGAAATTGAAGATTTTATTGTAAAATTTCATTGTATTTATATCTGGGCAGTTATAGTATATCTACTTGGCATGAAATAGCAAAATGCACAATGGTTTCAAGGTACAAGTAAAAGTTGAGGCATTATGATACGCCCTTAATAGGGCCTGTTTACACGTACACATTTTGATCAAAACTTGGTATTGTCACAACTTTCAAAATCTTTTTACATAGCTAAAATAAATTATGAGTTCACCAAACAAAATAGTGCGTGACGCAAGTTTCCATGGCTATTTATCTCATTTTCATCAAACTTTGTACTTATGAACAGGCCTTTAGATTTGATGCGTACATGGCGTGCATTTACACTGTAACTTATGCTAAGCGTACTACAAAATCGTAGAAAACTACAAAAATGAAAAGCTCCTTATGTGTAGATCTACTCGTATCTTCATACCTTTGAGTCATTTTTAATCATCGCAGTTTCGTAACAGTATATCTCCAGTACGAAAGCGCGGTTTAATTACTAACTATTTATCTCTTAACTTTATTTTACAGTACTAAATGTTTTTAGCGCATTTTCGAGAAGTCGAATGCGCTATTGCACCCGTTTTGTCCGTCCGTCCGTCCGTCCGTCTGTCATCACCTTTGATCTCAGCATCCATAAGTCCTAGACCCATGAGGTATATATGTATTTTGTATGTCCTGACCTGCCATTTGTGCATCAACACTCAGTTACTCGATCCGTTAAAAAACCCCGTTAAAACTACCAAAAAATATTTCGAACCGAGAGGTAACACTAGCGCAGGGAACGGCCGCCATTGCCGGAAGTCGAATACATAGTATTTCAAGCATTCAAGAGTGGTGCGAAGGCGTGCAAAAGAATTAGTTTGTTTTTTTGTTGTTTTTTTGTTGACGTCATTAGAATGTGTGTAAAAGTTTAGAGAGTTTTACGTCATCATTTGTGGTGACTTGTAGTTAGATTAAAGAAAAATTATTTTTTTTAAAATGTAAAGAAATGACTTTTAAATAAAAAAAATGTCAGGTATATTCATTACACAAGAAAATTCATAAAAATATGTCTAAAATCTAAACACAATTACTGATAACTACATAATGCTGATATCTAACATAAGTACTGATACATAATACGAAAATGCGCTAACACGTCCTGAGTTCCAAAAGGGACCAGGCTTAACATGATTTTTTTATTGTATAATTTATTTGTATTAATTGTTTATTTTAAATCTGAAAATACATGAAGACGGATAAAAGAAAATCGTCAGCAGGTATACAATACGAAGAATATTTTTTAAATAATATACTTTAAAAGAGACAATTTGTTTGATAGACTCATAAATAAAATTGACACGCGAAGTCAACAATAATTGAGAAATAAAATATAAGTTTCTTTTAGTACTTTAAGTGATTTATAACATAATTGATTAAAAAACTATTTAAAGTTCATCTTTTGTTGTTGTTTATTTTAATGCACGAATTACAAGTTGGCATTCTAGATGTTTTTTTTAATAGTACCCTTAAAATCAAGGCTTAATAAAAAATTTTTTTTACTTAAACGAAGAATTGATTTTACTATGCAAAATCTGAAAGCAAAACTCGCATATGGTTTCTTATAAAATGTTTAACATTGAGCAACTGGATATAAACGATAGAAAATCAATGCATGTTGCTCTATGACTTTAACAGTCTTGCACTCCACCCCCCATAAGCTTTTCGAAAATGTATGCAAGAATGTTATTTCAATTAACAATCATGCAGTATAACACAACTCCTGATGTACACAATCATGCAATAACCAAGCTCCTGATGTACACAATCATGCAGTAACCAATCTCCTGATGTACACAATCATGCAGTAACCAATCTCCTCATCTACACAATCATGCAGTAACCAATCTCCTAATCTACACAATCATGCAGTAACCAATCTTCTGATCTACACGATGCCAAAGCCAAAAAAGAAATGAGTTGTAGAAATAAATTTGGATTCGGTTAGTTCAAGGGCATTCTATTACCCATAGCAGAGATCCTGTAGAGACCCTGCAGAGATCCTGTAGAGACCCTGCAGAGATCCTGTAGAGACCCTGCAGAGATCCTGTAGAGACCCTGCAGAGATCCTATAGAGACCCTGCAGAGATCCTGTAGAGACCTTGCAGAGATCCTGTAGAGACCTTGCAGAGATCCTGTAGAGACCCTGCAGAGATCCTGTAGAGACCCTGCAGAGATCCTGTAGAGCTCCGGAGAGCAACAAAATTATTTTAAAAGAACGACTGATAATACAGTGTTAACTATGTTTAATAAGAGACCCCTCTCTTCCGATACACTGCATTTTTTAAAAGCGAAGCACATCACAAGAAAGAAATGATGAGACTACCCCCGTCAATATTAAGCACATCACAAGAAAGAAATGATGAGACTACCCCCGTCAATATTAAGCACATCACAAGAAAGTAAGGATGAGACTACCCCCGTCAATATTTCACTATTGCGATTGTATCACTACTTAGTAAGTCTTTTATAATCTTTGGGACCACTGAAGTGAAGCAGCCGCTTTTGGTCTGTTGCATTTATGAAACAGAGGACGGGGTTGCGGATGGGAGTGGAGGGGGGGTCTTATTATGTGTTGTAACAAATATTTTCTACTGACCTACTAAGCAAAAGGACTAACTTTAAAAAAAAATTAAGAATTAAAATGACATTTTTGGGGTGTTCCTGAAATTATTGGTGCGTGGCGTTTTAGTAAAGTGCTTGTCGGTCACGGATGGAGCGTATAACGTGGTACTAATATAGTACTGTATAGCGTGGTACTAATATAGTACTGTATA
>MUZC01000480.1:189763-200979 GCA_002072015.1 Radix auricularia
TGTGGAAGAGTATTGGCTTGTGGTGCTGGCGGTGTGGAAGAGTATTGGCTTGTGGTGCTGCAGGCCGTGTGGAAGAGTATTGGCTTGTGGTGCTGCAGGCCGTGGGGAAGAGTATTGGCTTGTGGTGCTGGCGGTGTCGAGATCGATTCACAATGGTAGACTTTTTAAAATTATTTTTCATTTTACACTCAGTTTTAATATACCGGCATACACTTTTAACATTTTTTCTTCGTGTTTGTTTTATTTTTCATAATTAATATTTTGGTTGGGTAAGCCATTCACATAGTACAGATAAACCATGAGCAAGGACCAATGGATATTTAGTTACAGTCTCATATTAGCTGCTAGCAATCATTTTATTTAAAGGGACGCTGGCTGGATAGGACCCCTGTTTGTTGCAGACAGGGGCCCCGTGCAGTCTTAATCCGCCTCTGCACACACATCACACACACACATATCAGACACACAAATATTACACATACATATCATACACACAAACATATCACACACACATATCACAAACACAGATATTACGCACAAACACACACATACATGAGTGTGTTTTTAAAATAAGTGTAATATGTGTTTGTGATGTGTGAGTGTTTTGAGTGTAGGTTTAAAAACACACACACGTATCACACACACACTCATACACACAAGGCAGAAGCCACCAATTAGCATAAGTATGACGCCATCAATCATAAATTATCTCCGCTGACTTATCTCGCGGTGCCATGTCGTCATTATGACGTATGACCCTCCCCCTACTCCCAACTCACACCCCCCACAGCACGCTTTCTTCCAGACATACGTTTATCCACCACATACCCACCCACTCCCATTCCACAAAGACGACATCTTGAGACCTGTATGTAAACACGCCAACTTGTTCTTTCCTTTCAACAGTTCTGCCAAATTATTTTTGTTTACACTGACAACGATTTCCTTACATCATACTTTATTATACATTTAGTTGGTGGTGGTGGGAGGGGGCAGAACTACGTCAGAGTTTTCTTTTTCCTCAGCGGAATGAGACGTTGCCTAACCCAATTACCTAACATCTGAATTCATTTCTCTTCATTTTTCAGAATTTTCTGGTTGTGAGTTGAGTGAAGAAGTTTGATCGTATGACGCTGGTTTTGGTATATCTGGATCCAGACACAATGTCTTCATTCTGATTTAAATGAAAGGATGGGCGAAGAAGATAAAACGACTCATAAATAGATATACATAACATAATGCAAATCACAGATGCGGGTAAGTGCAGCAACATTAATACTAAGTACTGTAAGTCTCGCAAGCAAAACATTAACTTTTTTTATGTGGAAATGATTTGGAAAAAAAAAAGAACGCAATAAGATAACATACTCATTATGTATAAACTTTTTTTTTGTTTGCACTTCTTTTATTTATACTTGAAGGTGAAGAGTGGGGAATAAGGTCGTCGATGAGTACACGTGACCGGAAATAAATGTTCCTTTATCGTTGAAGGGAGGTAAGGATGGCCTAGTGTAGAATGTTTTCGTGAAATGCGACAACAAAATTCAACAAGTGGAAACGAGTTCCTAACCTTTCCGGTTTAAATGGTAAAACTTTACATCTTTCCTTTGGTTGCGTCAATTAAATTCTACCAAATACTCTATGTTTTATTATTTAAAAAATAAAACACTTGCAAAGCCTACTAAGAAGCTCAAACATTCAGAATCGAAACCCTGCTAAGTTAACAGTCACAAGCACCAGTTGTTACCTTCAGATGGTATCAATCAAAGTTTAGTTAGGTAATGTTCTAAAAATAATGGATTTTTGTCAGCAAATGTGTTTTCGGCCGTCAATAGTGATAAGTAATTAAAACACTTTCAAAACATGCAAAGTAACAATAACGTTTTCAAAACTCGTTAAATACTGCTTTCATTTTCAAAATCTGCTAAGTAAGAATTTTATCATGCAATGACAACCCAAATATATTAATTAAACAACAAATTTTCCACTCAAAATATTGTTCTTACAGGAAAAAACGTTCAGAACCGAAAACTACAGACTTTTATAATTAAAGATAATAATACTATTTTAGAAAATGCCTTTTTTTCGTTCACAAAATCTAAAAAGAGACCAGGCAGGTTTTAAAAAAGGGCCCTTCAATTGTTAACTTGTTAAATAATATTCTCAGAGCTTGAGATCACGAGCCTGGTAACTTTGAGTAGGCGTTCTTGGAAATGCAATTTAAGGGGTTAAAAAAAATAATGAAATTTGACATTTTATTTAGATTTATGCAATATCTTGCTGTTAGAGTGATATCCCATGAATCGACTGCTGTGTGATCCAATTCAACAGCGACAATATAATCCGGCATCCTTCCGTCTCGCGAGACGATGGTGCATCACCGTTGGGTTGGGTTGCATTTCCTCGAGTGACTGTGCAGTCCTATCCTTGAGTGACAGTCTTTGCCACAGTTTTTACACACGAGTTCTGTGCTTCCAAATGTTTTGGCCTTTCTCCTAGCTCTTCTGTCTGCAGCCTCCTCCATTCTTCGCTCCTCGGCTACTATGACGCCCTCTTTGACAACTGTGCGCCACGTAGATCGGTCTTCTGCCTTACACTCCCAGTCACTTGTATGTATTTTGGCTGCTTTCATGTCCCTTTGACAGACATCTTTAAATCGCAAGCGTGGGCGACCTGTTTTCCTCTTTCCTGAAGCAAGTTCACCATATAGGAGATCCTTCGGGATGCGGCCGGGGCTCATTCTTTTGACATGTCCTAGCCACCTCAGGCGTCTTTCACTAAGAATTGAAAACATGCTTTGGGTATTGGCACGCGTTAGTACCTCACTATTAGGCACTTTTTCTTGCCATTTAATACCAAGGATGTGGCGCAAGCATCTCAAATGGAAGCTGTTAAGCTTACGCTCTTGTGATGTATAAGTGGTCCATGTCTCGCTCCCATATAGTAGTGTACTGATGACACAGGCTCGATAGACGCACAGTTTGGTTTTCTCCGTTAGCTTGGTGTTTTGCCAGACCCGCTTATTTAGTTTAGCCATTGTTGCGGCTGCCTTGCCAATTCTGCTGTTTATTTCTTCTTCAATGGACAGTGTATTGGAGACCTTGGATCCCAAGTAGGTGAAGCTGTCCACAACCTCCAAGTTTTCATTATCGATATTTATGGTAGGAGGAGGTCGAGTGTCTTGGGCCATGATGTTTGTCTTTTTCAAGCTGATTTGCAGACCAAATTCTTTGCAGGCATTGGAGAAGCTTGACACGAGTTGTTGCAAACCAGATTCTGTATGTGCTGTTAGTGCCGCATCATCCGCAAATAGTAGCTCTCGAATTAGGACATCCGTCGTTTTGGTCTTGGCTCGGAGGCGGGCAGTGTTGAAAAGTCCTCCATCAGCTCTGGTATGTAACCAGATTCCCTCACTGCTATCCTTGAATGCGTATCGAAGAAGTACAGAGAAGAATATTGCGAAGAGTGTTGGTGCGAGTACACAACCTTGTTTAACTCCGCTGCTGACAGGGAAGGCCTCTGACTTAGCTCCATCGAACTGTACTGTGCCAAGCATATTTTCATGGAACTGTCTGATGATGGCAAGTAGGTGAGGGGGACATCCAATTTTTGCCAGTATTTGGAATAGCCCGTTGCGACTGACTAAGTCGAAGGCTTTTGTAAGGTCCACAAATGCAATGTATAGTGGCATCTGCTGCTCTCTGCATTTTTCCTGGAGCTGTCGTATGGAGAACACCATGTCTATGGTAGACCGACCGGACCGGAAACCACACTGAGATTCTGGATAGACGCGGGATGCTAGGCTTTGTAAACGTTTTAGTATAACGCGGGCAAAGGTCTTTCCTACAATACTAAGGAGTGAAATGCCGCGATAATTATTGCAATCACTCCTATCACCTTTGTTTTTATATAGTGTCACTATATTTGCATCCTTTAGGTCTTGGGGGATGTAGCCCTGTTCCCAGCAGAGGGACAGAATCTCGTGCAATGGTTGGAGTAAAGCTGTCTTGCCACTCTTTAGAACCTCTGGTGGTATTCCATCATTCCCAGGCGCTTTTCCACAAGCTAGACTGTCAATTGCTTTGCTCAGCTCTTCCTGTGTGGGCACGACATCAAGTTCTTCCATGAGTGGCATATCTGGGATGTCATCTAGAGCGGTGCTGGAGACTGTGGTAACTGTTGAATACAATTCCAGATAATGCTCAACCCACCGTTTTAGCTGTGCTGCCTGGTCTTGAATAATTTCTCCATTTTTGGACTTTAGGGGAGCAGCTTTTGACGTCAAGGGGCCCGTTGCCTTTTTGATGTTTTCGTACATGACTTTTGCATTGCCCATGTCTGCAGCTGATTGTATACTGGAACAGAGCTTAAGCCAGTAGGTATTGACACATTTACGTGCAACCTTTTGGGCAAGTGACTTAGCTGTTTTTAAAGCATGCAAATTGTCAGGTGTAGGCTTTTCCTTGTAAGCCATAAGAGCTTTCCTTTTTGCTTCAGTGACGGGTTTCATCTCGTCCCAATGTTCATCAAACCAGTCCGTGTTTTTGTGAGATTTTTTGCCAAAGGCTTGTATTGCGGATGTATAGATTGTGTCTCTCAGTTGCGTCCATTTGGAGTCAATGGTGACGCATGGGGACATCTTTGAGAGACTTTCCTTCACCTTGTCTTTGAACAGCTGCGCTATCGCAGGGTCTTTCATGCAGGAGGTATTGATGCGTGGACTTCCCTTTTTCTTTGTGTGGTACGAGTTTTTCCTCATTATTCGTACTTTGCTGGCGACAAGGGAATGATCCGTGTCACAGTCGGCACTGTGATAGCTGCGAGTGAGTAGGACGCTAGCTAGTTGTGCACGCCTGGTGATAATGAGGTCCAGCTGGTGCCATTGGTGGGATCGAGGGTGTCTCCAAGATACTTGATGTATATCCTTGCACTTGAAGAAAGTGTTGGTCACACACAAGCCTCGTGAGCAGCACAATTCCAGAAGCCTTTGTCCATTTTCATTTAACTTTTCTCTTCCAAATAGTCCAAGGCAGGTGGGCCAGGCTTCGTGGTCGCTCCCCACTCTAGCATTGAAATCTCCTAGGAGATAGATTGCCTCGTCTTTGTGGATGCCGGCTATTGCCTGGTCTAACGCTCCATAGAACTGGTCCTTCTCTTCCGGAGTTGAATAGAGTGTTGGGGCATACACACTAAGAATGTTTGCTGGGCCCGCAGTTGTTCTGAGTCTTAGAGTGAGGATCCTCTCCGTGCCTGATGACGGTGGTTCAATGGATGGTAGAAGAGTGTTTTTAACAGCGAAACCCACACCATGCTGTCTAGGTTCGTCTTTTGGTCTGCCTTGCCAGAAGAAGGTGTAATTGGCCTCTTTGAGTGAACCGTTGTCTGGGAGCCTGGTCTCCTGAAGGCATGCTATGTCAATCTTTAGCCTTTTAAGTTCTCTATCGATTATTCGCTTATATAGCGACAATATGAACACACACAAAAATATGAATGCATGGAGTCAATGAAGACGAAATATGATAGGGAGAGGCTCTATCATTTGTGACGAGGTTTTGTCTCGTTTCTTTATGAAAGAATTTTTTAAAATAGTTAGCAAAATAGGTTGTAAAAATCGCTGATTGCGAAATTGTGTTGGGATTTTTAAAAAAAAGAAAAAAAGAGGCGCACGGAGTGGAAAGGTGACGGTGTGAAGAAAGGTTTGATTTCAAGAAGGGAGTAAAATATGAAATACGACTCATGGCATTTACCTCAGAGCATTGTAACAGGATAACTGTATAAAAATTGTGACAGTAATAATATAATGATAAAAAATATACAATAATTATAATAACAATAATAATTTTATGCCTTTACAATGTGCTGTTTGGTATCTATTTATACCGAATGTGCTTAGAGCAGAGAGGTTAAATGATAAGAAAAAGGTGGAGTTAACAATACAGACGAAGATAGAGAGAAAAAACTAGAGAGAGAAAGTGACAGAGAGAGAGAGAGACAAGCAGAGAGAGAGAGAGAGAGAGAGAGAGAGAGGGAGAGAGAGAGAGAGAGAGAGAGAACGAGAGAGAGGGGAGAGAGAGAGAGAGGTACTAGTGGTGGTGGTAGCAAGTGAGTCAAAAAGTACTTTGTAGACATTCGTTCAGTCCAAGACAATTTGATTTGAACCAATCCACTTAAAGTTTATTTGTAAAAATCATTGCAGAGTCAAAATTTGTCGCTGGAAATTCGAATATATCTTACGACGTTATAGGCGCAAGACAAGTATTAGTAATAATAATTTTAAAAAAAGAAAACCAACCTTGAGGTGTCGTTTATACCTTTATTAATGTGCTGAAATCTAAAACTGGTTCTTGTATGTTTAATACTAACATTGTAAGTCCGGTTGATAGAACACTGACATTAAATAGAATCACCAACGAAAGAGTTTCCTGTAATAGATTTTTTTGTCTTTCCACGTCACTTGAGGTCTGTTCTATAGAACTATTACCTACATAGTCGTAAAATCTTATTGATACCAATAGTCTTAATGAATAACTTTTACTTTTGTTTTCTTGGTTTATTGATAGCCACGGGATAATACCACCAAAATCCGTTTGTTCACAAATTATTGTAGCACAATGTTGTTCCTATTGATCCAGTACACATATGACATGATGGTGTTGACAAATAGTCATACATCTTCTCTGAAGCTATCTAAATGGATTATTGAGAATGCACTATTACTATTTTAACTACCAACACATTTATTTTTATTTTTCTGATACTCACATGAATATTTCTCAACAAACTAATCAAATTAAAGAGAACCTTAGAAAAATATTTTTTTTTTGTTTAATCCGCACCTCGACACGACCAGGCTCCGCCTTGTAAGATCGTCACGTGACAGATCCCTGCCTGCCTCGCTGCCAGTATTGAAGAAGTCTCAAGCATCATCATGTTTGAAGACCAGCATCCGCGCATGTTTGGGGAAGTCACTAATATATTTGCGTGTGGGCGCTAGTGCAAGGAGACTTCTCGGGGCAATTACGCGCGCCGAAATTTGCCCTTAAACGTATTACAGAGATGATGCCGTTAGAAAACACCCTCCGTGTTTAACTTTCTGAGTTCGGCAAATATTGGATCTGAGCTTCTTTGTCGGTGTTGCCTTTAACTTGTGGTTGCCGCATCAACCACAGCATCGTGCAGCACCGTGCAGCACCGTTCAGATATAACGAAAACGTATTTTTAGATTATCTTATCTTATCGTTTATTGTGGGTAAAGTTGACTTAATTAAAATTTTAAACGAGATTTATCTTTAACATAGCAATTGTATGTCTTTATCCTCCCCCTTCCAAAAAATTATAAAAAACTCTTTTGTCAGCCATGGCTGTGTATGTATGTGCGTGTGTCTGGTTTTTTATGGCTTGTTCCATATACTAGACATGTGAATTTAGCGCAGGCGCCCCCCTCCCCCTACACACACACCGTACATAACTCACTTGAATATTGAACGATGTCTGGAAAATACAACTTTTACCATTTTTAAAACGAATAGCTACAAGTGACCAACGAAACGTATTTTTAAGATTCAATAAATATTACGGAGCAGAATTGTAGGTAAGCACTTTATAAATGAGAAGGGAAGTAATTTGAATGGAGACGAAACTTATTAACAATAGATTTTTATTTATGTGCCTCTATTGAGAGGAAACATGAGGAAACACGAGGAAACATGAGGAAACATGAGGAAACACGAGGAAACATGATTAAACATGAGGAAACACGAGGAAACATGAGGAAACATGAGAAAACATGAGGAAATACGAGGAAACATGAGGAAACATGAGGAAACATGTTTCTCAAATAAGTTTTAACCAAGGATTTATTTTATTTATTGTTTAAATAATGTATTTTTTAAAGAGGAAAAATAATTTAAAAATTTCTCCATGAAGGCAAATTTTAAAAAAAAAAATATATATATATTTTAACAACGATTTCTTATAAACTTCCGTTTAAAAATAAATCGTCCTTGCTAAGGATTGAAATCCTAATTTATACAAAAAACCGCTCCCCTTTACTCCGTGAAGCTGACACCGTATATCTACTTTTGACCTTTGTCAACACAGAATGTTGAAAACTAACCTTAGATCTTAACAAAGAAAAAGCTCACAATTTATATGATGTAGAGACAATGTGCCATTCCAGCAGCAGGAATGTCCATTACAAAGTTCACCGAATTATATATTGAGGTTTTATTTTTTAACGTCTTTATACTTTAAGTCTTGATACAATGTTTTCAGTAAGTTGTTAAGATCATTGGAAAGTTCATGGGGTATTTTATTGATCAGATCCATCCAACACATCCCCTTCCCCTTGGCTGTGTAGGATGAGCCAAAGAAAATATCAAGTTAACGAAAATAGAATTTTACCAATATTTTTTAAACCACCTGTTGTCGTAGTTGACCTTCAGAGTTTTTTTTTTTTTTTAAATATTTTTAGGGCTGCGGAAATTACCGATTAATTTCTCGATTAGTCGGTAAGTTATTTTATCGATTAAAATTATTTTTATCGATAAAATAGTGATTAAAATTAAAGAAATGTGTTTAAAAATTGTTTCGATTTCTTAATAAATAATTAATAATAGTTTATATTTAATTTTAATATATTTTTTAAAGTACAAACTTCTCCGTTAAAAAAAGTTGGGAAGTGTAAACTTTAAAATAACCTGATTTATAAGGACAATGATAAAAAAACACATTGTTTTTAATTATTTAACAATAAGAAAATGTAAATTCATAGACATTATATTGAACTACTTATATTCAAATATATCTCCTAAAAATATCATATCGTTTAAATTAAATTAAATACTTAGGTTATGGGCATTTTAAAAAATGCCATAAAATGGCACAAAATGTGAAGGAAAACAAGTTAGTGAAAAAAAAAAGTGATTATGAGGTCTTATGAAAAAAATATAACTTTTGAACCACTTGGGATAAAAAGATGATTTTTTTGTTAATCATCAAACAAATTCTATATGGCTTTACTACTTTTATATTTTAAAATTAATTAGAAATTTTCATTCAAGTGCCTAAACTTTAATACGTTATGTAACTTATTTTAACTATGTTTTAAAGATAACTTAATATAATATCAATTGACTGTTTTTATTACTTCCCTTGAAATTATCAGTTTAATGACGTCATACATCTTTATTTCTAGTTTTAACAAAATTATCGATTAATGAATCGGTAATTTTTCAAAAGTTAACGATTAAATTTAATTTAATCGATAACAGCCCTAATTTTTTTTTATTTTGTGTGAATGTTTTGGACAATTAGTTCTTAACCTTAAGACATTGGAAGTTTCACACCAGAGTTTACATTCTTTCAGAAAAGCCTCCATTAAGAGAATGTCCCGTTTACTAGTTATTTTTTTTTTAAATTTCCATATTTTGATTTATTTAATTGTCAAGGTAACATTTTTACGTATGTAGATCTATGCGCCTGTATGTAACAAGTGAGTGTATTTATGAAAATATCCTTCTAAAAACTAAGGATAACACCTAATGACGTTAAATGGAAAATCCCTGGAGGACTCGAAGAAATAAAAGAGGGGAGGGGGGAGATTCAATGTTTATATCCCAGTTCAAGTTTTCTTTGATATTTATTATCTTTTTAAATCCAGAATGAGCGTCCACAAGTTGTTTGAAAACCTGAGTCTTATTTAAATTTTGGTATACAGTTCTTTCAAATTTACATTCTTTTAGATTACCTCAGATGATGTTTTAATGGGCCTTAGAATCATGAGACTAGAAAAGGAAGAAAAAAAGTAAGGAAGATGGTCTAAATATAAGTTGTGCATGTAAAACACAATGAAATGGGGATATTAATATATTCACCTAATTAAATTAAATGAAATCGAGGCTCTGGTTTTAAATTGGAAGAGGAAGCCACTGCTCTCCTTTCACAACGTCATCTGACACCAACCCACCTAAGGTAACGCCACCGCTTAAACCGCACTGATGCAGTTCACCACATGGGGTTGGAAAAGACAGGCGCGTAATATCGTCATGCGTGACGTCATCACAAACCAGTTCCACGAAGACCTGACACAGTCGGACGGCGTCAGATCGGCAAGTGTTCATCCGGATGGCAGCCCCTCTGCCAACCCCCCCCCCACCCTGTTAGCCACCCTGTGCCGTATCCTAATAATGTGGCTGTTTGTTTGCACCCAAAAACGTTCTTTGAAATACATGTACCTCTGGGCTGCCTGAGCCATGACTGGGATGGCCATACTCTTTTTATACCGGATTAAACTATTTATTTCATTCGTCTCTATTGATAAACGGAAGAAGCACAAAAATACTCCAAATTCATAGACGTATTCAGAAAGAGAAAGAAAAAAAAAACCCAGCAAGGCAGTGAAGAGAAATGCGTTGGTTAAAAAAGGGTTTGTTTTACGTTGAAGTGTCATTGGAGGAAAAAAAAAAGGGGGGGGGGGAGGCAATAAAGAAATGTAATGCAATGTTGGCACAGAAGGGAGCGTTGGGCACAATATCTTTTTTAATACTTATATAGAAATGTATGAGATTCCTAGCAGTGTGGCTGGAAACATGCTATATAAAAGAAAGTAAACTGAGCCTAGCTGCATTTAAAACTAGGAACAAAAAGCTTTACAATTTGTAACCAGTCCAATGTTAAGAGCGGACAGTAAAAAAAAAGCTAGCAGCAAAAAATTTAAGAATGTCAAGGAAATCAGCTCTCAATGATTTTCTTTAAAAATAGCTTATATATATCTATATAATAATGCGCCTAAGCGCGTCCGTCAGTCAGAAGCCCCTATACCACGCAACTCTTGATTACTTTTTTAAAATTGAAAATATAGACGTAAAAATCATAATGATTTTGGGTTTGAGATTAACAGAGGGTGTGGTTTTGCGCGCCGTAAAAAAAAAAAACATTAAGTGGCGTCATGAAGCTTTTATTCTATTAATTTATTTGATGTTACTTTTTTATCTTGATTATAATCTGATTGTGTGAATATGCATGTGTGTGAGTGTGTTTATGTTTATGTGTGTATGTGCGTCTGTGTGTGCGTGTGACTGTGTGTTTGTATTAGTTGTGAAATAACGATTTATTTCATAGATTGCTAATAGTGAAATTAAATATTGAAAAGACGTTACCACGTAATCTTTTATGTATAGTTAAAATTATGCACTGGATTATGAAAAATTCCGTTA
>MUZC01000480.1:215098-238083 GCA_002072015.1 Radix auricularia
GTGTGTGTATGTGGTCACAGGGTAGGAGGGTATACATGGGCCCACTATACAGGGATGGGCAAACTAAGTTTGTGTGTGTATGTGGTCACAGGGTAGGAGGGTATACATGGGCCCACTATACAGGGATGGGCAAACTAAGTTTGTGTGTGTATGTGGTCACAGGGTAGGAGGGTATACATGGGCCCACTATACAGGGATGGGCAAACTAAGTTTGTGTGTGTATGTGGTCACAGGGTAGGAGGGTATACATGGGCCCACTATACAGGGATGGGCAAACTAAGTTTGTGTGTGTATGTGGTCACAGGGTAGGAGGGTATACATGGGCCCACTATACAGGGATGGGCAAACTAAGTTTGTGTGTGTATGTGGTCACAGGGTAGGAGGGTATACATGGGCCCACTATACAGGGATGGGCAAACTAAGTTTGTGTGTGTATGTGGTCACAGGGTAGGAGGGTATACATGGGCCCACTATACAGGGATGGGCAAACTAAGTTTGTGTGTGTATGTGGTCACAGGGTAGGAGGGTATACATGGGCCCACTATACAGGGATGGGCAAACTAAGTTTGTGTGTGTATGTGGTCACAGGGTAGGAGGGTATACATGGGCCCACTATACAGGGATGGGCAAACTAAGTTTGTGTGTGTATGTGGTCACAGGGTAGGAGGGTATACATGGGCCCACTATACAGGGATGGGCAAACTAAGTTTGTGTGTGTATGTGGTCACAGGGTAGGAGGGTATACATGGGCCCACTATACAGGGATGGGCAAACTAAGTTTGTGTGTATGTGGTCACAGGGTAGGAGGGTATACATGGGCCCACTATACAGGGATGGGCAAACTAAGTTTGTGTGTGTATGTGGTCACAGGGTAGGAGGGTATACATGGGCCGTCTATACAGGGATGGGCAAACTAAGTTTGTGTGTGTATGTGGTCACAGGGTAGGAGGGTATACATGGGCCCACTATACAGGGATGGGCAAACTAAGTTTGTGTGTGTATGTGGTCACAGGGTAAGAGGGTATACATGGGCCCACTATACAGGGATGGGCAAACTAAGTTTGTGTGTGTATGTGGTCACAGGGTAGGAGGGTATACATGGGCCCACTATACAGGGATGGGCAAACTAAGTTTGTGTGTGTATGTGGTCACAGGGTAGCAGGGTATACACGCTAAGATGATCTACTGAGACTATGAAGACCGATTGGAAAGTTCTTAACGGCCTGAGGTCCGTATATGACCCACTCCAATCTACCATTTACCCAAAGTTTTAAATACTAATAAATACTCCCATCTGATTGGATCTGTAACAGTTAAAATATAATAAACACGCCCATTTAATATGATCTGTAACAGTTATAATATAATAAACACGCCCATTTAATATGATCTGTAACCATTTACATACTAATAATCACGTCCATCCAATTGTATCTGTGACAGTTTAAATACTAATAAACACGCCCATTCAATGGGATATGTAACAGTTCAAATACTAATAAACACGTCCATTCAATGGGATATGTAACAGTTCAAATGCTAATAAACACGTCCATTCAATGGGATATGTAACAGTTCAAATACTAATAAACACGCCCATTCAATGGGATATGTAACAGTTCAAATACTAATAAACACGCCCATTCAATGGGATATGTAACATTTCAAATACTAATAAACAAGCCGCTCTTATAGGATCTGTGACAGTTCGCCGCCGCTAAAGTCCTAACGCCTTGAGACACCTTTTACGTATGGCTTCAGTGACCAAAAACAATCAAAATAATTTTGTAAGAAATTGTTTCATTTTTCCAAAGACTTTTTATTACTTCAACTTTCCTAATTTAGCTCGGTAATAAAAGTCTCTTGATTTTTTTCATATATATTTTAAAATATTTTTTTACAAAAGTAGAAGTGGATTTGTACTGTATAATTTTGTTCCTGTCTTCTAATGTTTTGTTAATTGAAATTTTATTGCGTAGAATTACGGTAAAAAAAAGTTGATCAGTTTTTTAAAGTTTATTTCACTTATACGTTTACTTGTATGAATACATACATGGGAGAGGAAAGTTCTAAGGAAAATATATGGAGCAAATAAGGATGAGTTTGGATGGAGTATCAGAACCAACCATGAACTATACAGTCTATATCAAGATACCACAACTATACAGTCTATATCAAGATATCACAATAGTTGCAGAAACTAAAAAGGGCAGACTGCACAGGGCAGGACACCTAGAAAGAATGTCAAATGATAGAGGCGTAAAGAGGGTACACAACCAAAACACCAGAGGAAAACGGCTCAAGGCAAGACCTAGGCTTAGATGGATGGATGATGTAGAGAAAGATCTAGAACAACTGGGCATCCAATATTGGAGAAGAAAGGCGTTGATAGGGCCTGTGTGGAAGGAGGTCGTTAGGCAGGCCCAAGCCTTACATGGGCTGTAGTGGAAGGAGGTCGTGAGGCAGGCCCAAGCCCTACATGGGCTGTATTGGAAAGAGGTCGTTAGACAAGCCCAATCCCTACATGGGCTGCATTGGAAGGTGGTCGTGAGGCAGGCCCAAGCCCTACATGGGCTGCATTGGAAGGTGGTCGTGAGGCAGGCCCAAGCCCTACATGGAGGAGGTTCACTATATGATAATTGCATGTTATATTTATACCAGCCCCTACAATAAACTTAGTTAAAATTAAACTCATTTCCCCGACCACAAACCATGGCATTTAGGGAGTTAACATCTCATTTGTTCATTGGAAATTTCTCCAATTCACACAGGATGGCCGACGTAATATATGTTCGTTATGTGTTGAAAAGCGTTTGATGTTTGCGGGTGATTAGAATTGGAACTGTACAGAACATTCGATCATTTGGAGGTGTACAGGAAACATACGTCCTACAACCAACCCTGCGAACATTCGATCATTTGGAGGTGTACAGGAAACATACGTCCTACAACCAACCCTGCGAACATTCGATCATTTGGAGATGTACAGGAAACATACGTCCTACAACCAACCCTGTGAACATTCGATCATTTGGAGGTGTACAGGAAACATACGTCCTACAACCAACCCTGCGAACATTCGATCATTTGGAGGTGTACAGGAAACATACGTCCTACAACCAAACCTGTGAACATTCGATCATTTGGAGGTGTACAGGAAACATACGTCCTACAACCAACCCTGTGAACATTCGATCATTTGGAGGTGTACAGGAAACATACGTCCTACAACCAACCCTGTATTTCAGAGATTGAATGTGTGTTACAGGGTACGGAATACATTTGTAGAGGGTTTTTTTTTTCTGTGCGGTCATCGATAGCGATTGGTCCCTCAAACTCTTAAAGACTCCCACAGCCAATCAGAACACTTAAATCTCATTAAGATATAGAACAAGTTTACGCAGTAATCCTCAATGTTTAAATTCATACTTAAAACCAACTGTGAAATGAATGAGTTTCCCTTGTGGTACTAGGCAATCAGATAAGTTTGTATTGCAATTTGGTTAAGATCAAAAAATTTTTTTATAAGATTTGTTTAATCTCAACAATTTTTTTTAACATTTGGGAAGTTTTTTTATTTCACTCAACTTTTTTATACAATTAATTAGCTATAAGTAAATAAACTCTTACAAATTTCAAAAACGGAAAACGCCAGGGAAATCTATTTTTACCGACGCTTTATCTGGCTTAAAGACTGTAAACTTAATGAGATACGCAGGGGTTGAAACGTCCGGGTTCGAAACACCCTGTTGACGAAACGTCCTGTGGTCGAACTGTCCGGAGTCGAATCGCCCGGGGTCGAACAGTCCGTGATCGAACCTACCGGGGTCGAAACGTCCTGGGGTCGAAACGTCCTGTGGTCGAACTGGCAGGGTCGAACCATCCGGGGTCGAATCGTCCGGGGTTCAAGTGTCCAACCATCCACGTTTGATTTACTCAATTATTTCATTTCATGTCTAACGCCTGTAGATTGGAGGCCGATTATTGGTACGTTATACAAGGAGCGGAATGTGCTCAAGACGTCATTTATTCGGTATACGTGGACTAAATCTTCCATTACGTCGACTTTGTTTGTGGGGGGGGGGGGGGGGTAGGAGCCCTTACAGGCCATCCATGGTTAAGAAAGCGCGTCATATTCTTTAAAGATGGCTGCGACTTGCAATTATAAATTGACACACGGGGGCGCCGCGGGATTGTACGGGAGAGCCGCTAGGGCCGTAACGAGGTGTCGACAAGGCGAAGGGTATCAGGTACTTGAGCCAAGGACCCACTTCTCGGCCGTCTTCATCGGGCAGAGATTAGTGCAGATCATAGGGAAATGGGGGGGGGGGGCTCGACAACGGTGGTTGTCTACCTTTGAGTTGATTACCCCTTGACATCAAGTACGACCTTAAAACAGTAGAAACACGCAGATGATAGGGTTCAATCCTCCAGTGAGTGGCGCATGGGAGAGAGCAGCGGTGGTTGGGAGAAGGGAGGTAATGAAAGTAAAAAAAGATGAGATAATGGGCATTAACCTAAGCCAAATCAGTCATTAAAATAAAACAGCAATGGCTCAGCGTAAAAAGAAAGTTAGCCATAACTTAAATCAAAGAAAGAAGCACAGAAGAATATTTGGGGAGGGGGCGTACAAAAAAGATTTTAAATAAACAAACAACTAAACCTACACTTTTAACTAAACCTACACTGTTTCGTTGCGACGAGTTAATCCATTTATATTTTGAAAATAATTGCAATTTTAATATTCAAATTGCACTCAGATGTTTAAATCATCAGTTTGAGTTTTATAAACAGTAATTTATTTATAATTTATGTGTCTAATTCGTTATGCTGTGTTGGAGGGTAGGAGGGAGATAATACTACTAGAAACACTATAAATCTCTTTTACAATGTATGTTACAACTTAGTGTATTGATCTCATGAAGTGAAGGGATTCATTTCATAGAGGTTCAAGCTGGACGAATAAATGACAAATGAAGAGGTCTATACGTGCAGATATTTTTAAAAACACTGAAAATTTCTTTCCCTCTGATATTAAAGGACTTCCACATAAAATGATTTTGTATTAAAAACATTTGTTTGAGAAATATTTTAAGGGCCTCTAGTGTTCTTGAAAAGCCATGGGATCCAAGACCCGATAATACTCTTGTATCGACACAGATCATCCAGATGTTTAGTGTTGTAACCCTTTATTTGCTATATCCTTTGAAATAATATTCTTACCGACTCGTTGGTAAATTCTTCGTTTCTCTATTTATAAAGTTCTTTACTTTGTTTTACATGATTCAAAAAAAAAAAAAAAGTTTAAAGAATGATATGTTTTAAAACCCCCACTAAACAACTGAATGTATAGATACGGAAATAAAAAAAAATGTTATTTTCATGTATGAAGGCCAACAAAGGTAACCAAAAATAAAATCTACTCACATTTCTTTGCTCCAATGCGACGGGTCCTGAGAAGATCACGTGACAGAGGTCGGAGTGTTTGAGAGGTTAATGTAGACACGATAGACTCTAGTAGCTAGATGGTAATCTGTGGAGTGTACATTTCATATACATATATATATCTAAATGCTTGAGATCAGAGGTTTAAAAATAGTCGATGTAGTGAAGGTAGTTGGCTTGTTGGATTTTCTTACATTTTTCATCTTTCGCATTCTCATCTTATCTGATGTGTTTTAGTGAGCCGCTGAATACCTTTTTCAAATTAAGATTGGGATGGTGGGTGGTTTGGGAGGTTTGAACTTCTTTAGTCGGTCTGTGTGCCATGGGAGTTGTGGGCCAATATGCTTTCGTACCCCATACAATACGATCACCCTTTAACAGGAAGTTAAATGAAGCGTTTCTTTTATTGAAATATTTTGTCCTAACAGCATTGAAAACAAATAATACAAATAATTTCGTATTGAGTTGGCAAAGAAAAGGATACATTTATATAAATATCACGTGAGTCTGTAAGAAAAGAATCACCGAACATGTCAAAGGGTAAGTTTCAATTTGGGACATGTCTACCTGTTAAGTGGCTTCGCAAAGTTTTGAAGAGCATCAAGTTATTTTCTCACCAATTTATTTCTCATGTTTTATGTACAGATACGTTGTCGTTTTGCGTTTAATTTGACGTGGATCTAGATAAAGTTAGAATATCTTGCACCCGTAGTATGATTAAATTTAGCACACGCAATAAAAGAAAGAAAAATTTAAAAAAAAAATATTTTCCAAATAGATTTTTAATCTTACAAAGGGAAAACATATTATGAGTAATATGAGTAGTCGAAAACAGAAAATAAAACAAACAAAAAAACTTTTCAAATAAACATGATTCAGTAACATAAACATGATTCAGTCAAATAAACATGATTCAGTCAAATAAACATGATTCAGTCACATAAACATGATTCAGTCAAATAAACATGATTCAGTCAAATAAACATGATTCAGTCACATAAACATAGTTCAGTCAAATAAACATGATTCAGTCAAATCAACATGATTCAGTCAAATGCATTTCGTTTTCTAAAAATCAGATCGTTTCTTTCCATTTAATGTGAAACAGAAACTTGGGTTAAAGTCTCAAAAAACAACAACAATCATCCACACAACAATCATCCACACAACAATCATCCACACAACAACAATCATCCACACAACAATCATCCACACAACAATCATCCACACAACAACAATCATCCACACAACAACTATCATCCACACAACAATCATCCACACAACAATCATCCACACAACAATCATCCACACAACAACAATCATCCACACAACAATCATCCACACAACAATCATCCACACAACAACAATCATCCACACAACAACTATCATCACAACAACAATCATCCACACAACAATCATCCACACAACAATCATCCACACAACAACAATCATCCACACAAAAATCATCCACACAACAACAATCATCCACACAACAATCATCCACACAACAACAATCATCCACACAACAACAATCATCCACACAACAATCATCCACACAACAATCATCCACACAACAATCATCCACACAACAACAATCATCCACACAACAAGAATCATCCACACAAAAATCATCCACACAACAACAATCATCGACACAACAACAATCATCCACACAACAATCATCCACACAACAACCATCCACACAACAATCATCCACACAAAAACAATCATCCACACAACAATCATCCACACAACAACAATCATCCACACAACAACAATCATCCACACAACAATCATCCACACAACAACAATAATCCACACAACAACAATCATCTACACAATAATCATGCACACAACAACAATCATCCACACAACAACAATCATCCACACAACAATCATCCACACAACAATCATCAACACAACAACAATCATCCACACAACAACAATCATCCACACAACAACAATCATCCACACAACTACAATCATCCACACAACTACAATCATCCACACAACAATCATCCACACAACAATCATCCACACAACAATCATCCACTTAACAATCATCCACACAACAACAATCATCCACACAACAATCATCCACACAACAATCATCCACACAACAACAATCATCCACACAACAACAATCATCCACACAACAATCATCCACACAACAATCATCCACACAACAACAATCATCGACACAACAACAATCATCCACACAACTACAATCATCCACACAACAACAATCATCCACACAACAACAATCATCCACACAACAATCATCCACACAACAACAATCATCCACACAACAATCATCCACACAACACCAATCATCCACACAACAATCATCCACACAACAATCATCCACACAACAATCATCCACACAACAATCATCCACACAACAACAATCATCCACACAACAACAATCATCCACACAACAACAATCATCCACACAACAACAATCATCCACACAACAACAATCATCCCCACAACAACAATCATCCACACAACAATCATCCACACAACAATCATCCACACAACAATCATCCACACAACAACAATCATCCACACAACAACAATCATCCACACAACAATCATCCACACAACAATCATCCACACAACAATCATCAACAGAACAATCATCCACACAACAACAATCATCCACACAACAACAATCATCCACACAACAACAATCATCCACACAACAATCATCCACACAACCACACAACAACAATCATCCACACAACAACAATCATCCACACAACAATCATCCACACAACAATCATCCACACAACAACAAACATCCACACAACAATCATTCACACAACAACAATCATCCACACAACAATCATCCACACAACAACAATCATCCACACAACAACAATCATCCACACAACAACAATCATCCGCACAACAATCATCCACACAACAATCATCCACACAACAACAATCATCCACACAACAATCATCCTCACAACAACAATCATCCACACAACAACAATCATTCACACAACAATCATCCTCACAACAACAATCATCCACACAACAACAATCATCCACACAACAACAATCATCCACACAACAACAATCATTCACACAACAATCATCCTCACAACAACAATCATCCACACAACAATCAACCACACAACAATGATCCACACAACAACAATCATCCACACAACAACAATCATCCACACAACAATCATCCACACAACAACAATCATCCACACAACAACAATCATTCACACAACAATCATCCTCACAACAACAATCATCCACACAACAATCAACCACACAACAATGATCCACACAACAACAATCATCCACCCAACAACAATCATTCACACAACAATCATCCACTCACCAACAATCATCCACACAACAACAATCATCAACACAACTTCCATTCCAATCACACTACATACATCCAGTCCCCATTGACTCAATCTATTGACTTTCACTCAAGTGTTTATTATGTCGATATATTGACAACCATATCCTTGCCCCTTTTCATTAAATGGATAACTACCATCCATCTCCTTTTATTCAATGGATTTACTAACACCCAAGCCTGCCTTCTGTCGATGGATAACTCCCATCCATCCCATCTCATTCAAATAATTGCTTGCCATCTGGGCAACCATCTAACAGCTATTTCCTACCCCCACGTATTCTTTATATAATAAAGTCAACATGCTCCAAAAAAAAAAAAGCGAATCTCTTATCTCGTTTGACTTACACAATGAAAGGTGGTGCCGTCAAGACAATGAACAGCGCAGACATTATTGTCAGACGCGGAGGATGCTGGGATAGTTGGGCGTCATTGGTTGCCAATAAACAAAATATTGAGGGTTGGGGGGGCGGAAAGGAATGCTACATCAAACGTTTATTAATTTTAATTCTACAAATAAATATTCTTAGCCAGTGGTGCAGCTTGTACTACTTGTACTGACTCTCGAATTGAAAATTGGGTTTTTAAGCGAATTAGTTCGTTAAGCACACACACAAAAAAAAAGCATCATTTTCTGAAAAATAAGAAAAAAGGGATATCCGGGACAGAACGCAACATACGTCCACCCATTTTACGTGTTTCGTCATTAGCCATAACCTATGTGTAGCCCTCCACCATTTAATCCATAAAAAGTATTAAAGAAATAATACCAGTAACAAGAATAACAACACGCTAATTTGTGTGTGTGTGTTTTAGTCGAAACAAATGGTTTAGGCTTTTCTTGCACGGCACGGTTGTAAGTGTTCGTCAGCGTTGCCATCTTTTAAAACAGGGCTATCCGCCGCCAGTCCGCATATGTTATCAAGAAAGGGCAGAGATTTTTAATTATAATCCACCATTTGCAACCGATAACACAAACCCTAAAGAATTTGTCAATTTTTTATAATAGGCTAAGAAAATAAAAGGAATAAAAATGAAATAAAATACATTTCGCTACCATGTATGTACATAGAAAATAGTACACCGGTCCCTGGTGCAATGGCTAAAATTCCTGCCGGTGCGCCATATTAAAAAGTTTGAAATGCTTAATGTTGAAGACAGTTTTTTGTTTTTAAAATAACCCGGGAAAGATGTTGATGGGTTCTCATAATAAAAGACGATGATTTGGGTAAAATTTTAGTATAGGTAAAATGTTTTACCAGATGCACCTAATGCTGTCAGTGTCTTTGAAATTTTAAGGTTACTAGATACGACCCGCGGCGTAGCCTAACCGCAGACTTGCTCATAGATAATGCAAAGAACGGGGCAGGGGGAGAGCAAGGACGCAAACAGCAACACGAAGAAACGAAACCAATGAGAGTAAACGACGCTTTGCGGTGATCGCTCACGCATTGTTGGTCTCGAGATATGCACTCAGCGGTTGTTGTTACCTGCCACACGCCCCCACTCTTTACTACCATCGTGTGCCAACAATAACATGAGATTGGTCGACCCTAGCGAGGGTCATCTTCATGCTTATTTTCACATCACTTGTTCTTGTTCTGGTGAATTATATTTTAGATAGATATAAGATGTTTAGAAATAAAAAAAAAATTATTTCAATAGTAAACGATTTTTTCTCTCACTTTTTAATGATACAAACATAATATTTCAATGGTTTTACTCGTGCTTATGAGTTATTATAAGTAACAGCTTAGAATATAAAAACAATTTAGAGGATTGAAGGCGTACTTTTAAAATCTCTCTATATTCTATATATAAATGAAAACATATATGTATTTCCTTTATAGCAGATTAAACCATTCATTCGATCGCAATGAAACTTTGGGAGATTGGTACGCATGCTCCTGGGATGGTAATTCCTAATTTATTTATTTTTAAATTATGGGGCTCCGGAGGCCCATAATGTTTTTAAATTTTTATTCTTTTATATTTTTTTATATTGCTTATATGAGCTATATAAAAATTAGTTCAAGCGTTAGCTACTGTGTAAATGAATGGATGTTGAAAAATCTTAGTATAAAAAATCTGTATAGCCCATGTTAAGATACTATAGGGCAAATAACTCCTAATGTTTATTACTTCAGGGCTGGGAGCCCCAAACGTCTTTTTTCGTAAATGTTAAAGATTTTATTCCCCATTGAATTTTATAAGATCTTGAGAAATATAGATAAATAGATACATAATGAATTGATTGAATTAAATAGGTATTACGTACCGAAGGGGTCGGGGGAAAATGATGTTTTTTTCTGATATGAGCTTTATAAAAATTAATCTAAGCTTTACATACTGGGAATGATTGTATCTTTACCAAACTTGGTATATAAAATGTCACTGAACTCATAATGTCCATTCTGTTTTACGGTTTTAAGATCGTGCGCCGAATGGGCCGGGGGGCCCCTAATGTTTTGTGTGTGTGTTTTTTTGTTTTGTTTTGTTTTGTTGTTGGTTTTGTGTGTGTGTATGTGTGTGTGTGTGTGTGTGTGTATGTGTATATGTGTGTGTGTGTGTGTGTGTGTGTGTGTTTATATGAGCTATAAACAATTAGTCTATCCGTTATTTATTAGGAAAATGAATGGATCTCAAACAAACTTCGTATTTAAAGGTTGAAAGGCAATAGAGATTTTTACGTACGCACCTTGGATAGAAACTGGCCAAAAAAATTAACATGGACACTCATAGGGAGCTGTCATCTTAAGGAGTTTCTTTGAATTTTCTTTATTCGGGAGTCGTTACAACGTGTTAGCGAGTACGCTAGTAGCAAATAAAGGGAAATTTCCCATCAAACTATGAACATTTTTGACATTTTGCAACTTATAATTAATCAGAATAATCATACATTTTAAGTGGACATTTGAAAAGTGATGCATGAGCCACTGTCTAAATAAAAATTTAATTTGATACACAAATGAAAACTGTTATGTCCCAGAATAAATCTATTCTTCTGTTGTTTTTATTTGTATTACGATTTTTCTAATTTTATTTCTTTAATTTTATTTTCGTCGTAGCAGAAGAAGACTGTGTAGATTGTTGTGTGAAGGTCCCTAATCGAATAGCGCTTTCATATGAACCTATCTTTCAAAATATAAAAGATTAATAATAATAAAACTTCAAAGGATTTCTTATAGCCCATTGGTCCCTCTTCGTCTGTCTCAAGTGTTTAACAGTGTTTGACTTCTTTGAACGTAGTGGCTTACGTAAACGTCTGGTATGGATCATAAAACGCCCACACGGTCCTGGGACCACCATATAAACTGTCACTTAGTGGAGTCTTATGGTTAAAGAAGTGTACGCCTGTTATTTGCTTAACAGCAGCTGATGGAAAAGACAATATGAAAGGGTGCGAGAATAGAAGGGAGGTCATGTCCCTAAATAGATTTAATAGTACGCTGATTGGGATTATAGAATTTCAATACGCGCTCAAAAAGTTGTCTTTAAAAGTTATCATGAATTTTTTTTTAACAGAAACTTATTTTCTTTTATAGTTTATAGATGTTTAACGTGAAATAGTATTTTAGGATTCTATATGATATGGGTTTTCATTTTTCATTTAGCCCCCAAAAGATTGGTAGAAAAAAAACTCAACATGTTTTGTCAGTTATTCTCAATTGTGATTTAGATTTCTTTGAAGTCCTTAGTTAAACTTTTTTACATTTTTTAAAATTAATTTTAAACTTTAAAGCAATTTTAAGCTATTTTGTTTAGCGCTATAAAAAAACTATCCTTTTTTTAAACAATAGGAAAATTGTATACAAAAATTTATCCGGATTTCCCAAACAAGAAACGAAATTAAGACGAAACCACTGAAAAGAAAGACTCTCTTTGAAATAACATGTGGATCTACTTCAATTTCCACGCTTGCTGGTGGATAGAATATCTAATTGAAAGTAAAGTGAGACTATCGAGGCGTAGTGTAGCGGGGTGTGACACGGGTTGAGATGACAAGCTCTCTTTAGATACATCTGTGAATCTTACTCCAGCGAGGTAGTGAACATATTTAAACTTTCTGATGAACTTTGTGAACATTTAAACAATTCAGTACAGTTAAAAACTCTGTGAACGTGTTGAGACGCTGGGAATTTTATTTAAAGTTGTTGTTTTTTTTAAAAATAGAGTTACAGAAATGTTTAGTAATTTTTAAAATGAGCTTTGATGGAGGTTGGACAGTTGGTTTACTTCAAGAAAACTACTGACTGCCTCAACACACACGAGGAGCCCCGATTATTTTGTTCGTGTCATGAAGATTTGCAGGTCTGGCCGGAAATGTGACAGGGTACAAAAGCAACTTGAGCAAACTTGTCAGTTAATTAATTCTCACTTCATTGTCACTTCATTGTCACTTCATTGTCACTTCATTGTCACTTCATTCTCACTTCACACAAAAATATACTATTATTAAATCAATTTTAGTTCCACATTTATCAACCGCATTGGTGAACTCAATCTCCTTAGACAACCAGACTAAAATAAAATTCATATGCATTCATACACAAACACACGTACATGCATACACAAACACACGTATATGCATACACACCCACACGTACATACACAAACACACGTACGTACACACACAAACACACTTCATGCACACACAAGCTCAAGTAGATACACACAAACTCACATTCATACACAAACACACGTGCATGCACACACACACACTCAAGTAGATACACTCAAACTCACATTCACACACAAACTTACGTGCATGCACACACACACACTTACGCAGATACACAAAAACTCACATTCATACACAAACACACGTGCATGCATACACACACACTAACGTAGATACACACAAACTCACATTCACCCTTAAACTTACGTGCATGCACACACACACTCAAGTAGATACACACTAACTCACATTCATACACAAACACACGTACATGCACACACACACTCACGTAGATACACACAAACTCACATTCATACACAAACTCACGTGCATGCACACACACACACTCAAGTAGATACACACACACTCACATTCACACACAAACTTACATATACAAACAAAAAATCACAAACACATAAACTCACATGCATACACGCACATTAAAAAACACGCAAAGGCACCGAAGTTTTTATGGAATTCATATTTACTTATCGGTAGGAATTTTTAGTAACAGAAAATAAACCCTGTTTCTTGAAATACGTAATCTTTGTCGACACTGCACAAATGAAACTCCCCCCCCCCTTTCTAATGATGACCATGATGTAATAATAAATTAATTAAGTAAAATGATTTACATATCATTACCACAAATAGTTAAGTTAACAACGCAAAGCCACAGATCAAAAACGTACCACTATTTGCACGTAAACTCTATGATTTTCAACTAACGCGCTGTATTGCTCACTCACAAGACAATATAAACCAAGAGTTAAGTTTTGTGACATCACCCCAAACATTACGACTGTATTTAGCTATAACTAAACACAGCCCCCTCATCTGCACTTTATTCCCCACAAACACCGCCCTCTTCTTTCGGATTCAGGAATGTAGCCAACCCCCCGAGGGTGGCCAGTATATTCTATCAAGCAGTTCTATCTTTGTCCAACTAATCCTGATGGGCGGTTGCTACACAACAAAGCCCGTATATCTTTGATCAGCTTGTCGTTTTGCGATGTTTATCTCCTAGAGCGCATTTTCCACCTCAGACACCTCTGTATGATGGTCACGTGACACGTGTTAAGAGATGTCGCCATTGCTGACCTTAGCGTCCTTAGAAACATTCACACAACCTTAGCGTCGTTAGAAACATTCACACAACCTTAGCGTCCTTAGAAACATTCACACAACCTTAGCGTCCTTAGAAACATTCACACAACCTTAGCGTCTTAGAAACATTCACACAACCTTAGCGTCCTTAGAAACATTCACACAACCTTAGCGTCCTTAGAAACATTCACACAACCTTAGCGTCTCTAGACACATTCTTATAGCCTTAGTGTCCCAAGACACATTCACACTCTTAGCGTCTCTAGACACATTCACACAACCTTAGCGTCCCTAGACACATTCACACAACCTTAGCGTCCCTAGATACATTCACACAACCTTAGCGTCCCTAGACACATTCACACAACCTTAACGTCCCTAGACACATTCACACAACCTTAGCGTCCCTAGACACATTCACACAACCTTAGCGTCCCTAGATACATTCACACAACCTTAGCGTCCCTAGACACATTCACACAACCTTAGCGTCCCTAGACACATTCACACTCTTAGCGTCTCTAGACACATTCACACAACCTTAGCGTCCCTAGACACATTAACACAACCTTAGCGTCCCTAGACACATTCACACAACCTAAGCGTCACTGAAGCAAACCAAACTATCTTAGTGACATATACACTACCACACAACGTCAGTCACATGAATTTAACGTCATTACAGAAGTCACTCGTCTTGAGCGTCATAGGCACAAACACACAACTTCGGCGTCATTGACGCAGCTATACGATCTTAGTGTCATAGACCCTACCACATGAACTTAGCGACACAGAGCACTATACGACCTTAGCGTCATAGACCCTACCACATGAACTTAGCGACACAGAGCGCTATACGACCTTAACGTCATAGACCCTACCACATGAACTTAGCGACACAGAGCGCTATACGACCTTAACGTCATAGACCCTACCACATGAACTAAGCGACACAGAGCGCTATAAGACCTTAACGTCATACGAGAAGTCACACAATCTTTGCGTAATAAGCACAGCCATAAAAAAATTACATGGTAAGGCTTTTAGATTCCACTGTTGTATAAATAAGTCAGTCCGTTCCTTTTTTGCTCATCGATCTGTTCAAATGAATCAGTAGTCAGTTATTAACTAGTTTTTCAGAATATTTAATCCCCAGAAATAATTGTAAATTTTAAAATCTTGACCGAAATTTTCTCATGGAACTATTTCATACGGAATACAAATTATTAGGGCTGCGGAAAACAACGATTTATTTCACTATTAATCAGTAAAAAAATGTACAATTTTAATCGATAAAATAGCGATTAAAATTACAGAAAATGTTTATAAAAATTATTTTCATTTATTAATAGATAATTAATTAGTAATAATAGTTTTTTAACATACAAACTTCTCCATTAAAAAATAAAAAGATGTTTAAAATGTAAACTTTAAAATAAGCTGTTTTAAAAGGAAAATGATAAAAAAAATTAAACAATTTTTTACTTAATTACTTACCAATAACAAAATTTAAATTCATTGACAGTATATTGAACTACTTTTATTTAAATATATCTCCTAACAATATTTTTAAAGAAAAATTAAATACTAAAATTATGTGCATTAAAAAAAAATGCCCAATGTCAATGCCTGTTTTTGTTACTTCCCTTGAAATTTTCAGTTTAATGAGGTCGTACATCTTTATTTTTAGCTTTAATCAAATTTATCGATTAATTAATTGGTAATTTTTCAAAAGCTAACGATTAAATTTAAATTAATCTATAACAACCCTACAAATTTGTATAATATACATTTATTTTAAATCTGCTGTTGATAAAGCTTTTCTTAAAGAGTAAATCTTGATTCGCTTCTGGTGTAATCTAGATGTCTTTAGACTTTAGACTGATGGTTTTGTTGTGACAATTAGTGGCTCTTTGAGAAAACCCTCCCCAAGACAATGACGGTGATCGATCAGACCACAAAGCTAAAGACGTTTCCCACCTATCTGGTTATTCAAAATGACTCGTCTTTGCAGCAATTTTGAATCTATATTTGTGAAGAAGATATTGGTTATTGAGGAAATGGAATTGTTAAAAAAAAAAATTTAAATAAAAAAATAAAAATTCGATTGTGTTTTTATCTCACAATCAAAAATTCTAGATCCTCCATTGTAAACAACTAGCTATACATTTTAGCTCACAAATAAATATCTTTATAAAAATGCTAATAAACATACAAATATAAAATACATAAAAATACACGCAGAGAAATAGACCTTCAAACTGCACAAATTTACATGCACCTTAAACACATAGAAACGGTAATGCACGTGTCGAAACTTTAGAAACAACACTGTGCAATAAAACTAAAGCCACCAAGATTATTCACAAGGGGACACAATCAGGAAATCTTTTATTTTCAATGTTAAACCCTCCATCTCGCCTCGCGTCATCCGCATGGCCCCAGGCTGAAGACTTGTAAGAAGTAATTTCAGGCCTAAATACAAACAGTCTCTTACGCACAGAACGACATTTACACCCGATTCTAAGGCTCCCCTGGTCCAAGCCACCCAATGACGTCAGATAAAAGGTGTTTTGCAACTTCCAGGAACATTCGTCATATTAAGGGGGGAGACGCGGTGACAAGTAAAGTCGTTAGAAATCTCCCCATCCCAGCCTCACCTGTGATGTAAAAATGTCAGATTTGACAACTTTTGTTATTTAAATGTGTTGATCATGGTCACCGTATAAAAATCCTTACCAGTGAGATGAATGATGGGAGGGTGGAAGTTGGGGGAAGTGACATTTTGATCTAATCATTAGTTAATGCATGTTGTAATTGTATTTGATATGCTGATGTTGTTCACAATTCAGATGGTAGAACGATATAAGAGCTGCTTGAAAACTTCACTCAAATCTTCGGGACACGGACCTGAATTCGTGGGAAACATTTACCAGGTATCAAGCATGTTGGCTTGTGTCTAAAGACAATGCTCAGTCGGGAAAGCTAGATTTGTCTCCAATGCAATTAGAAGCCAAAATAATGTCTGTTCAGAGTCCGCTCAGGCTTTCCAGGGCACGAAAAGTTATAGCAATCCATCTGCGTACTTAGTTTTAATATAGCGTTTTGTGTGATTAGAACAATACATTGAAAGCTTTATTAATGGACAAAGAAATTTGTAAAAGTTTCTGCTGCCGCCTTCGTCAATACAAATAAAAAAGCATATTTGAATTAAATTTACAAAATAAACGCTACAGTTGAAAACTTATTGAACAGAAAACAGAAAAGCTTAAGGGTGGGCACAAGTACTTAGCAAAGCAAACACTGTTTGCGTTTTTTGAACTTTTTATAGAAAAGCTTTATCACGATCTTAACTTACGTATTTAAATATACAAGTCAACTGAAAAAAAATTATATAATTTATAAAATAGGATATAAAGTTCTGGCAAGATTTATAAATGCAAGCAAAAACTCGTAATGGTAATTTTATAAACGAAATAATCATGTTAAAATCTATAATTATGCCTTAATACATGTCAGCCCTTTTCGGAATGGTCATTTTGTACAGTAGAAGTTTTCAAGAAAGGACAAAAAATGTAATTATAATTCACAATTTTTATCCATTAAAACTGTTCATAAAGCATATCCCAATTTTTCGGCATTAAGCACATAAAATAAAATAAATTACATTTCGCTACCAAGTCAGTACAGGGAAAATAGTTGACCGGTTCCAGCTGCAATGGAAAAATTCCTGCGGGTCCACCCGCACTGACTTAGTAGACCTTGTTATTTATTATTATTATTATTATTTTTTAAATAGTAGCTCTTAATTATATTTGCAGCGGAATCATGTGTGATTCAATCCCTAATGGTTGTTTCTTCATCAGAGAACTTAATTGTATGAAGTTTTCTAAGGCACACTAACAGTAATACAGAAACGCTTTTAAGGAATGTACCCCAGTTGTGGTTGAGGAATTACAAACTCACAATCATGTGTGTAAGGGAATTGTAATTTTTGTTTCTTTTTTTTTTTCAAACTTTTGATTACAGGTAGCAACCTTGACACCTTGAAAATTTGGTTTGTTTCGAATTGTTATTGTTCTGCGGTACATAGATAAAGGAGCGGTAGGTGTCATGTTAAAACAATAAGTGAAACAAAAAGTGTTGACATTTGTGTTAACACTCCAGATAATCATAGAGCTATACTGATTATCTTTTAAAACCGCTGATTGGACAATGAAAAGTACTTATGTCATCACCCGCAGTTGCTATGGCAACTCACGCACTAGAAGCGAGCTTTACTACAGCACCTTTTTTTAAAAAAAAAAAAAAAGAAAGAAAGATTTTATTTAATTCTAAACTCACTCGGCCGAGTTTTAAACAGGGCTAACTGGCAACTTAACAACACAGAAAACGAGAATAACAAGGGCTTGAAATTTATATAAAAAAATCATTACACTCACTAGGAAACCGTAGCAATATCTTTTAGGGCGAGTTAAATCCTCAATTTCTCGACAGCAGCCTGGGGCTGGGAGTGTATGTGATAAGTGCCCCGTGTAGTCGGTCAGATACAGGGTTGTCTCATTAGCTGACACTGAGACCCTGGAAACAAATTACGTCACAAAAATGGAGGTTCCCCCCTGTGACCAAGTACGTCACACCGACGTTGAATGGTATTTCTTCTCTCGGAGATAACATCGGCCGGTAATGTTGTTGGTTTTTTGTTTTTTTTTTTTTAAATAGTTTTTTAGTTTTCATTTGAATCCAATATGAACTGATCGCAGGGCTTCAGGTTGAAAAAAAAATGCCACAACACAGTCAAGTGTGTTACTCCTATTCTGGTGCGTGTGTCACCATAGCAACCGAGGGAGATAACGCAGATCGCACATCACGCTCAATTAACCGGAGTTCTCTTCAAACAGAAAAAAGAAATTAGCCCCCTTTGATACGTGATTTATCAATGGTTATCAATGTTTTCAGCCCTAACTCTCCCCTCCACTAGTATTCTCCTAACATATAACAAACTATAGCTGCGGAAATTAACGATTAATTTCTCGATACATCGTTTAATATATTAACGATTAAATTATTGTTAGCGATCACTTGAAAATTTTGGTCGTCAAAAAGTTTTTTAAAAAATGTGTTTAAAAAATAGCGACCGATAAATAATAAATTTCCTGACGATTACACGAGCATTTTGGTTTCAAACTATTGACTGACAGGAATGTTCAAAATGTTGATAACGTTTGCCTACCATGGTTCTTACACTTCGCCTACTTATCACACCAAATATAAAGAGTATTAAGCGATTGGCAGAATTGGAGTCTGACCCAGAGAAAGAAAATGAGGACAGCTCTTCTGATGAATTACTGCGTTACAAATTGGAGATGAAAGTTGCCACAATGTCGGACACTGAATGAACACCGACATCCTATCATGTCATTCCTTGCCGAGACCGTTTTGTGGACACCAGTTAGATCAGATCCATGTAAATGATTGGTTAGCTCGGCTGGTTATGTTGTCAATTAGACCCTCTCATCACTTGAACCAAATAATGTCAAGTGATGTTGGTTAAAAGATGGCATATTGACGAGTTATTGCAGTGTTATTTTGATTTTCAACAACGTTTAATGAGTGCACTTGTGACATCATAAATTTTAATTTTTGGCTTTAATGGACATTACTGATTAATTAATTAATCGTTAATTTTTCAAAAGTTAACGATTAAATTTTAATTTATAATTAAGAGCCCTAATTTCCACCCGGTAATGTTAAGAGTAATATAAATGTGACGAAGGTCACTAAATTTACCCCAGGAGAGTGAGTGCTAAGGATTGAACTAATAATACTAAATATTAGGGCTGAGGAAATATAGCTTTTAATTAATCGATTAATTGTTTAAAATTTAACAAATTAAAATTAATTTAATCGATTAAGATTCGATTAAAATTAAAGCAAAAATTTCTTTATAATTTTTTTCCCCCAATTTATGAATTGTTTATATTTTTTGTTACATATAATATATAATATTTATTTAGACGTGTATACGTAATCAGAAAGGTTTTGTTTTCTGCTTATTTCTTGCATATCAGAACGAATTAGCTGTGTTACTTCACAACATTTGGGAGCCATGGAATCACGGCCTCTTAACCAATTTCAGGTAATAATTAATTAACGGGGATCTATATATGACTTATAAAAATACAATTAATCAAAATTAATCAATGTAAGGATTATTTTTCCTGATTAAACAAAGAAATTTCTTTTAAACAGAAACAGCCCTATAAACAATACAATATTCTATGGCTCAAGGCATTTTAAAAAGCCCTACAAATTATAATATATAAAAATAAAAAAAATATTACAATTTAAAAACAAAATGCTGAAATTATAACTTTAAAAAAATACGTTCATAGGCGTAGATAGGATTAGGGGCAAATAACAGTGAAGCGACACTTGTTAACGCGTATATGGTGAATGTCTACTTTAGCAGTCGAAGATTGTCCTATCGAGTGCTACAAAAAATTAACGTAACATACCTTTTCAATGTTTTTAAAACGGGTCGGTTGTCGGTGTATTTATTGCTGATTTGTACCGACCTTGAAACGACACCCATTTCAAATGTCCAGACAGTCAATCGCACACCATTATGCAGAGGAAAGCGTTGAGAGTTCAAAGGACACTGTCGCAGTACAACAAAGAATCATTACCGAAGCAGAAAACATTTTCCCAGAGACAGCTTACAAATTAAAAAAAAAAAAGCTAATACGTATTTATATAAACTTTTACATTTAAAAAAATGACTCATCTGGGATTCTGACTAATTGGATTGAAGGAAGCTGGCTTCTAAAATATATGTACTATCACCACACCCTATAATATTAACTTCTTTCATAGACCTCATTTTTAAAAAAATTGTACAACTATAATTGAAAATAGAGAGGAAAAAAGGTATTCAGGGTACACATTCGAAACCAAGTCCCATCCCTTCCGGCAAGCATATCCGATGCTGACAATGTCTCGAAACGTTTTACACATAGTACCCAAGCTTCATTTCCATCATATAATATGTGAAGAATTCACACACTCCCTATGTGGTCCATCACGTAAGTGGTCACGGAATGTTTCACATGTTATCTGCCTTTCCCTCCTTCCTCCTCACCTTACCCACACACTATTTACCCCACCCATGCCTGCAGTTTGCCGTAAAACTCGTCTTGTCTCCTTGTGACATCATTCTTTCATTTCTATTCAATTAATTTAAAAAAAAAAAAAGATTTGACTAGAATTTGAGTTTCCATTGCTACTAGTGGTGGAAGTGTGGAAACGACAATCTTAGCCTATCCAACTTGTGGCAGTGATCTTTATCTACATGTATCCTTCTTAGAATATTTGGACTTAGATCTATAATGTTTTCTTCTCTGCAGTTTGATCATGAAAGTATTTACCTAAGATATCAAGTTACGAGCAATGAGTATTTCACGTAAATCTTCACCGTGTTCCTTAATTAGGTACCGTACCTTAAATAGTCACTTTTCATGATTATTCCTTCAACCGATGCTACTGCCGTTAGTCTAATTGGAGTACATTCGTGAAATCATCATAACCTACACCTTGCTTTCCTTTCTATTCACCATTTTAAAACAAAAGTCTGCAGATAAACACAAATGTGAGGCTGCATTTCAAAATGTTACGAGCTCTGAGTTAAAGTGACACTGCGCTCTGTGTTTCATCTGAAGTTAAAATTGAGTCGAATAGTGACATGCCAAAACGAAATAGGATAGATCCCATCAATATTTCTGAGATCATTACTTCTTGTATAATGTCACTTTCAGGAATGAAAAAAAGCAACTAAATGATATAGCTCTTCACACGTAGCACCCTATAAACTAAACCCCGTTTAAAAAAATCTATCCCTTCTTGATGACACCTTTAAGTTAGACCTGGCCTTGGAATCGTTGATATCAGACAAGGTATCTGGACATTTTCTTGCGGATTTTCCTGTCGCCATGCCACTGGAGAAACAGAATCAGCATCATGTGTGGATATGTCTCCCTCTCACTGGATAAACCAGACCAGCATCATGTGTGGATATGTCTCCCTCTCACTGGATAAACAAGACCAGTATCATGCGTTGATATGCCTCCCTCTCCGTGGAGAAACCAGACCAGCATCATGTGTGGATATGTCTCCCTCTCACTGGATAAACCAGACCAGCATCATGTGTGGATATGTCTCCCTGTCACTGGATAAACCAGACCAGCATCATGTGTGGATATGTCTCCCTCTCACTGGAGAAACCAGACCAGCAGCATGTGTGAATATGTCTCACTCACATTGGATAAACCAGACCAGCATCATGTGTGGATATGTCTCCCTCTC